>OU426872.1:1220443-1227943 GCA_911387685.1 Dolichovespula media
TAACGTCAAAATAAAAAATAAAACGTAAAGGTGGGAATGAAAATAAAAGGAAGAAAAAAAAAATTTTGTTTTTAAATTAAAAATTAAAAAAAAAAAAAAAAAAAGAAAAGAAAAAGAAATATTCAAACTTCGGGCTTACCGTTACTGGTGATCAATCCATTGCCAAGCCATGGATTTAGGTATTGGTAATCGAAGCTTTTATTTATATGAACGCTGCTACTGAGTAATGGCTGGACCGTTTCAACTTTGTAAAGAAAAATAAATGGACGTATACCGACCCATACCAAAAATATATCGCCGAATCGTTGACTCCATTTCACCAGATTGTTAAAGAATTCTGCAACAACCAAAAAAAAAAAAAAAGAAATTTCATTAACGAGAGACGATCATTTGGATGGTTGAAAGGTCCGAAAAAAAGGGGAAGAAAAAAAAACAGGAGAAAAAAGACAAAAGATAAAGCGAGGAACAAAATTGATATGAACAAATCGATTGAAGATATAATATTATCACTTCGAAAGAAAGAAAGAAAGAAAGAAAAATAAAAAGCGTTAGCGCGGAAAAATTAAATTTTCTTCTCGTTCTGTTTTTTTCCCAATATTTATTACATAAATATATATATATATGTATATATATATATATATATATATATATATATATATATATGTAAATGTATAAACACTAATAATTAAATATATAAATAACATTAATACGTTGCTTTAGATTTCACATGATAAATTTTTTCACAAAAATTCTGTATCAACAAATCGTAATATTAAACGCGCGTATGTATAACCTATTGATGAGATGAAATAAAATAAAATAAAAATAAAAAAAAAATAAAAAAAGCAAAAAAGAAAGGAAAGAAGAACGTCACCGTACGACGACAATCCTATTTGTGTGTGTGTGTGTGTGTTCGGCCGAATATCGTACGTCTGCCCTCCTCCCTCCGCCCCACACTCCCCTACAACACCCACTCACCCACCCATCCCCCGAACAAATCAATATTATCGTTTAAAGATATAACGAAATATGGGTCAGTTACTCTAAGGATATTTAATTGTAATGATACAAGAAATGAAAAGGAATTCTCGTGGGGATAATTTGTAGTTTGTTGTTTGTCAAGTCTTTGACGGTCATTGACCTCTCTCTCTCTCTCTCTCTCTCTCTCTCTCTCTCTTGCTCACTCTCTTTCTTACTCTCTTTTACTCGTGGCGTATAAGTAGGGCTTTTGCAGCTACGTACATAATATATATATATATATATATATATATATATATATATATATATATATATATATATATACACATGCATATATACATACATACATACATATATGGAGGCAAACAATCAACGCTATTATCGTTAGCTTCTAGGCCTCTTCGTTGCTCTCTTCGTTGCAAATATGAGAGAAAGAGAAAGAGAAAGAGAAAGAGAAAGATATAGATAGAGATAGAGAGACAGAGAGAGAGAGAGAGAGAGAGAGAGGGATGAGAGTGGGAGAAGAATGGAAAAGGGAACGAGGGAGGTAGGGAGGTGGGATAAACGGGGGGTTTGGGTGGGAGGGGTAGAAGAGAGGAGGAGGAGGAGGAGGAGGAGGAGGAGGAGGAGGAGGAGGAGGAGGAGGAGGAGGAGGAGGAGGAAGAAGAAGAACGGTGGACGGTGCTGCACGTGCAGCAAGTTGCTTGCGTTGGTAAAAGTCTGATGGCGCACTGACCGGACGTTGACCGTAAAAATGGGCAAGGCACGTGTATTTGCACCGAGGACGACGAGTTGCAGGCACCTCTCTATAAACGGGAGGATGGAGAGAGAGAAAGAGAGAGAGAGAGAGAGAGAGAGAGAGAGAGAGAGAGAGAGAGAGAGACTGTGGAGACCTTGGAAGTGCAATAATAATGGCGACGACTACAACGACGACGACTACTATTGGCGAGGACGACTACGAAAGAGAGAGAGAGAGAGAGAGAGAGAGAGAGAGAGAGAGAGAGAAGGGGGAGGTGAAGGAGGGAGGGAGGAGGATGTAGAAACCGAAACGTCCTTTCTTTGAAAGATATCCCGATTTAAAGTAAATCTCCTTGAAACCTGGGTACCTCGATATATAACCCATTTCAATTCCTTTCAAAACGAATGAGAAAGCGATCGAGCGAAATCCCCCTCCTCCTTCTACTCCTCCTCGCCCTATAAAGAAGATATTTAACCCTTACAAGAGTCAGAGAGAGAGAGAGAGAGAGAGAGGGGAGGGAGAGGGAGAGGGAGAGATCGTATTTTTCGTTCTTTTTCTTTGCCCTCTACGAATCTTCAAATAAACGAACAAGTGGTACACACATAAGGGAGACTACTAGAATAGCGTACGATCGTTTTAATTTGGAAAAAATGATCGATTATCGTATTCAACGATAATGCATCTAACGCGACAAATATCGTCGATTTTTTCAAAATAAAATATATATATATATACGTTTTTTGTTTTTGTTTTATGTTCTCTCTCTCTCTCTTTTTTTTTTTTTTAATCACTCCCTATCTCGTTACAGTCGGTCTTCACGTGCGTTATGCGCTGTGGTCTTTCTTTTTAATTAATTTTTCCTTTCTTCGTTTCTCTTCTTCTTCTTCGTCATCTTCATCTTTATTATTTTTCTTCTTCTTTATTTATTTATTTGTTTATTTGTTTATTTATTTACTCGGTATCTAAAGTCAAAGTTGAAACGTTGCGATTAAGTTCGGACAGAACGATTTTTATACTGTGTGCATGCATCCATACATACATGCATGCATGCGTGTGCGCGTGTGTGCATGTATGTATGTATGTATGTAGGTAGATAAACGTATGTATCGGATCGATTTGTTGTCGGCATACATTGTTAAATGCAAGAACGTGAAAGCGGGGTAGTCGAAAGTTTAGGCGCGAGAACCATTTTAGGCGAGCTCATGGGGGCACACGTGTTTCTACTACCATAATGCATCGTGTATATATATATATATACACCATATATATATATATATATATATATATATATATATATATATATATATGTATATGTCGTGTGCCTCGCTTTGGGCCTCACCGAAATCCTCGAGCAGTCTGACTCGTTTTGTGTTTGTTCCACTTCCATCCATAGTACTTCCATTCATTCTCTCTCTCTCTCTCTCTCTCTCTCTCTCACTCTCTTTATCTATCTCTCTCTATCTCTCTCTTTACGTATTCATTATATTATCAATTGACATTTTTCAAACGATAGATTTCGAACTAATAAAACATAAATCCTACGTATGTAAGATGAAGTATCTTTCCAATTACGGGATTTGGGCCAAAGGGGGTCATTTTGATTGGGTCAAAAGTTTTTCTTTAGATACGTTTTAAACGAACGAAGAAATAAAAAAAAAAAAAAAGATTCGAAAAAACAGACTCTCTGTCTTTTCGAGAGTAAGATTAATTCAGGCTAATTAATAATTAATAATTCGGGCAAAAGGATTAATTCGGGCTAATTCTCGTATCTTTTCTTCTCTCTCTCTCTCTCTCTCTCTCTCTCTCTTTCTTTCTTACTTATTTTCCTTCTTTCAATCCTTTCTTTTTTTCTTTTTTTTTTGGGGGAGGTCGAATCGGTAAAAACTACCGAAACTTTTAGCGAAACTTAATTGGAAGATTGAGAGAAACGTGAAAGGGAGGGGAGGGTTTCGGCGCGATTTATCAAAAGTTTTTTTGCTGCACCATTCCTGAGAGAAACTTTTGACTCACCCTGTGTACACATCGTACACACACGCACGCGCATACTACATATATATATATATATATATATATATATATATATATATATATATATAACGTGTAATGAAAACGTGCTAACTGTCGTACGATCGAGAACGATCATTATCTATACCTCTCGAATAACACTTGAAAACTCGCGTTACTTCGCAGAGGATATAATTTATCAGTGAAACGGATCAACGTATTTCCCGTTATTCGATTAGGCTCGATGCAATTCGAGACTCGAGTAATTAGAACTCGACGCGTGTTCATTTTTTTGCTTCTCTCTCTCTCTTTTTTTTTTTTTTTTTTATTTATTTTCCCCGTTCGTTTCGTTCCTCTTTTTCCTATTTTTTTTTTTTTTTTGTTCCTTTTTCTTTATCTTCTTTTTTTTTTCTCCTTCTCTCTCATTCTTTTTGTTTTTATTCTTTCTTATTTTTTATTTGTTTGTTTCTTTATTTATTTATTGATTAATTAATTATTTTCTTGGATCGAACGATCTCGATACGGGCGATGCGCGCGTGCGTAAGAGTTAATAAGCGAGTATGAGCAAGCGATTAAAGTTAAGTACTTAGATATTTTTTTATAAACAATATCGTCGTTGGATAAGTATCAGTCGTACTTATTACATAAACACGTTCACAGTTGGGATAAATTATCGTTATGTATCGGTAAATAAGTACATTACGTACGTATATACATCGATTTTGAACCGTTATATTTATCTTTCGTACGATCGTCACAGGAAATGAATACAGTTTTAGAATACGATCGATCAAATTTCTCTCTCTCTCTCTCTCTCTCTCTCTCTCTCTCTCTCTCTCTCACTCTCTCACTCTCACTTCTGTTTTTTTTTATTTTATTATTTCGATCTCTTTTCTTCTCTAAAAATCTTCTTTTCAAGGATAAGGAAAAAATAGGAGAGAGTCAGAGAGAGAGAGAGAGAGAGAGAGAGAGAGAGAGAGAGAGAGAGATTAATTTAGACTTAATAAAATTCGCAATAAGAAATTTTAAAACGTTTCGCAATTATACGAATTCGCGCTCCGAGGAATATTTTTTTGCGACGCGTTAAATTTTATTAAGGAGAGCGCGAAATGATAACTCCTACCTTACTCCCCCCTCGCCCGTTCACCGTCATAATACCGCCCACCCTTAACCCATCCCTCCCATGCCCCCTTCGGGTTGATCACCTCGTCACAGTCTCAACGTTTTTACTCCCCTCCTCCCACCACCGTCGAGGGGAATTTGATTAAAATTTGTAAGTGATCTTTAGAGAAAGAAAGTCATCTACGTATGTGTGTGTACGTACGTACGTACGTATGTATGTATGTATGTTTATGTATGTATGTGTATTTATGTATGTATGTATGAATGTATGAATGTTGATGTATGTATGTATGTATGTATGTATGTATGTTTATGTATGTATTTATTCATTTACGTGAATCGAAATAAATACGCTTACTGACTTCGGTTAATGCGCGTTCTTAAAACTTGTACGTAATGATACATTATGTAAAAGGAAAAAAAAAAAGAAAGAAAGAAATCAAGAAACAAAGAGAAAAGAAAAAATTATTTGGAGGCATCGTACGACTAAAACGAAGCTTTATAATAATGATAATGATAATGATAATGATAATGATAATGATGATTACGACGACGACGACGACGACGACGATGATGATGATAATATAATGACAATAATAATTTCTTTTTTATTATTATATTTCTTTCCTTATTCTTTCTTTGTTCTTTCATATATTTTTTTTTTTCCTTTCATTTTTCTCTTCTTAATTTATATTTATTTATCTACTTTTTTGATCGACGGTATTGAAATAATTACAACTGGTACCGATATAAATGTTTATCAAAAATATATTTAACTTGAAATATACCGTGTATAATATAATTGCGTGTATTTATGTACCGTATGTATGTATGCATGTATGTATGCATGTATGTACGAACGTATATAATGAGCGTCATATTATTTATATATATATATATATATATATATATATATATATATATATAATATATAATATATATATATAATATACATTATAAATATATATATATATATGTGTGTATATACACACATAAATTTATAAAAGCGATAAAAATTTATTTCGTACGGGAATACCCGCTCCGGGCCAGAGTTCGACCTATAAAAGAGTTCAACAACATTTCACTTATTATCTCTCTCTCTCTCTCTCTCTCTCTCTCTGTCTTTTATTCGTTGTACGAAATTAAAACTCGACATGACTTTCGTCAATTATATTAAATAAATTAAAATCCGAACGAACGTACAAAAATATATCTGTAAAAATAATAAATAGATACAAACACACACACACACACACACACACCATACGTACGTACATATGTACGTATTGTACGTAAGTATGTGCATTTATGTAGGACAAGCGTTTCTTAATTTCAATACTCGGAATCAATCTATGATGGTGTCATCGGAGGGGTTACGATCTCGTCTTCAAAAGATCGATTCGAAAAATTTACTCGTAGCTAGAAGAATAAGTTCGACTAATCTTTATCAACGAGACACATGAGTCATACAATAACTGTTATAGCCGTACTTTTAAATAGGAACGTTGCTTATGTGTCCTATATATCTATATATATATATATATATATATATATATATATATATGCATAACTCTAGATGTATGTGTGCGTGTATGTATGCGTTAGCCTCTCTCTCTCTCTCTCTCTCTCTCTCTTTCTCTTTCTTTGTCCGACTGACTAGTTTGTTCCTAGCGAACGTCTAGCTCCTGTCTGCCACTAAAATTGATCCGACATTTCTTCATTGTCTTCGTAAAAGATTCGCGTGACGCCATTCCTCACACCCCTTCCCTTCCCCTCCCACCGTCTCTCTCTCTCTTTCTCTCTCTCCCTTTCTCTCTCTCCCTCGCTCTCTTCTTCTTCTTCTTCTTCTTTTTTTTTGTCTTTTTATTTTTCTTCTTTTTACGCGACCCTTCTCTCCCCCTCTCTCTCTCTCTCTCTCTCTCTCTCTCTCGTTCTTTCTCTTCGAGTCGATGGATATATAATTGTATGCAATTACGTGGACAATACGCGTAGCCCGTCATTCAGACCACGAACGGCCTCGACCCGTTTCTTTTCCTTCTTCTTCTTCATCTTCTTCTTTTACTTCTTTTTCTTCTTCTTATTCTTCTTCTTCTTCTTTTCTCTCTCTCTCTCTCTTTCTCTCTCTCTTTCATTTCTTTTTCTCTTTCTTGCTTTCTTTCTCTCTACTTACTCGCAAAGGAGAGAGAAAATATCGAACGATTATAATAATAATAATAATAATAATAATAATAATAATAATAATAATAATAATAATAATAATAACAACAACAATAATAACAATAATAATAATAATAATAATAATTATTATTATTATTATTCAGCGACCAACGTGAACGAATTCTTTTTTCTCTTCTTTCCTTCTTTTTTTTTTCTTTCCTTTTTTTTTTTCTTCCTTTAATCCTCATATTTGTTATATGTGTGTACGTACGCGTGTACACGTGTGTGAGTGTTCGTATGGGTGTGGGTGTGGTTGTGGGCGTGGGCGTGGGTGCTAGTTAGGTAATTTGACAAAGCCTACACGTGTGCAAGTAGAGTTCCGATCGTTATCGGAATAATATTTTATCGGAATCGAAAGACGATCGTTATTCGATCGGAATCCAATGCGAATGTGATGATAACTAATTCAACCGAACCGTAGATAATAACAACGACGTGGT
>OU426872.1:1232943-1287943 GCA_911387685.1 Dolichovespula media
TAAATATGCATTAACATGCGTTAATCACATTTTTCTTCGCGCGAACCGAAGAGATTTTATTTATAATTTGGATTCGGCGGGGGCGGGGGCGGGGACGGGAGAGGAGGAAAGAAAAAGAAAAGAGAAAAAGAAAGAGACAGAGAGAGAGTGTGTGTATGTGTGAGAGAGAGAGAGAGAGAGAGAGAGAGATAAAAAAAAAAGAAAAAGATCGACGGAGAACGATCCTGGTATATTGGATCTTAAAGATATCAACGATCGATCTCTGAATCGCCGTTTTTGAATACATGAACATAATATTAATATAAATATCCGTGTATCTCGGATGTCTCGGCTAATTCTTTTTACTTTTTTTCTTTTTTCTCTCTCTCTCTCTCTCTCTCTCTCTCTCTCTTTTGCAATGACTACCGTTCTTCTCTCAACTGTATCAAATTCCATGAGGGAAGGGCAAAAAGAAAAGGAAACGAACGAACCATCAAACAAACAAACAAACAAGAAAACGAAGGATCGATCTCGCGTCGTTCTCTCTCTTACTCATTCGTTGGCCCTGAAAAAGGGATCGGATCGAGAGTGTGAAAATGGATACGGAGGATGGGCCCAAATTATTTCTTAAACGATTTTTCGAAAAACGAAATAATTCTTTAAAAAAAAAAAAAAAAAAAAAAAAAAAAACAAAATAATAATAATGGTAATGATAATGATAATAATAATGATAATAACAATTCGTCCGACGATCGATCTTTTTTTAGATTCACTGGCCGTTTGCTATTACTGGCGGTATAATTTTACGCGAGACGACGAAAAGAAAAGAAAAGAAAAGAAAAGAAAAGAAAAGAAAAGAAAAGAAAAGGAAAGAAAAGAAAGAAGAAAAAAAAGAAAAGAAAAGGAAGAAGAAAATCAGTCCGTGAATTGGGAGTGTCGAAAATTAGGTGGAACAGAAAATTAAAAAAAAAAAAAAAATCAAAAACAAAAAAAAAGAAAAGAATTAGGAGCCTCGAGGAAAGAGTAAATTGATCTATCAAAAATCGCTTGAGAATTTTATTCACCCATATATACTTTCATATATATATATATATATATATATATATATATATATACATAGAGAGAAAGAGAGAGAGAGAGAGAGATAAGTAGGTCGTACTCTCCGAGAGAAGAGGAAGAAGAGGAAGAAAAAGAAAGAAAAAAGATAAATAAATAAATAAATAAAACGAAAAAAAAAACTATATATATATATATATATATATGTTCATCGTAGAATGACATTAATTAGGAATGGATACCATCCCTCTCCTATAATATTCCGAACCTGTGTGTCTCGGAGTCCGATTTGGCGAGTGACGTCAAAACAATGATGCACGCCGATAATCCTCCTCCTCCTCCTCCTCCTCCTCCTCCTTCTCCTCCTCTCCGCCACCTCCTTCTCCTCCTTCTCCTCCTCTTTCTCCTCGTCCTCGTCAACGTCGTCGTCAACGTCGTCGTCAACGTCGTCGTCAACGTCTTCGTCGTCAACGTCTTCGTCGTCGTCGAGTCGCCGGCCTACGTTTTACACTGCCACGTGCCACGCGTGGAAGCAAGGAAAAGAAGAAAAGAAATGGAGGACGCGAGAGAGAGAAAGAGAGACAGAGACAGAGAGGGAGAGAGAGAGAGAGAGAGAGAGAGAGATCGAGGAGCTGTCCGCAAATCTTGAACGACTCGTGCGATATAACGTTCTCGACGAATGAGTGAGTTAGCATGGAAAAAAAAAAGAAAAAAAATAGAGTGAGAGAGAGAGAGAGAGAGAGAGAGAGAGAGAGAGAGGGGTAGAGAGATAGATAGTGAGATTGAGAAAGATAGACTGACAGACAGACAGATAGACAGACAGAAAGAGAGTGATATATATATATATATATGTAGAGTGAGAGAGAGAGAGAGAGAGAGAGAGAGAGAGAGAGAGATTCTCGAATGCGGTAGCCAAGGCCGATGATTGGACGGACGGTACTCGATCACGATCTCGATCTTCTAACACGCTTATGTGTCTGGAGGGTCTTTATACTGCGTTATCAAGAAAGAGAGAGAGAGAGAGAGAGAGAGAGAGAGAGAGAGAGAGAGACTGATATAGATCGATTGTGCAACTTTTTTTTCCTATTTTTTTTTTTTTTTTATTCTTCTTATTCTTCCTCTTCTTCCTCTACTTCTCTCTTTTCGTCTCTCTATATCTTTCTTTCTTTTTTTATTATTTTATTTATTTATTCATTTATTTATTTATTTATTTAATTATCGTTGCCTTCTCCCTTTCTTTAGTTTTCATAAGATTTTTTTCATCCTTCTCTCTTTCTTCCTTCCTTTCTTTCTCACTTCTCATTCCTCTTATTCTTATTCTTATTCTTATTCTTATTCTTCTTGTTCTTCTTCTTCTTCTTCGTCTTCGTTTTTTTTCCTCTCTTTCTTCTTCTTCTTCTTCTTCCTCCTCTTCTTCGTATTATTTTTTTTCTTCCTCTTTCTCTTATTCGTTTTTTTCTTCTTCTGCAACTGCCACCGGAGTCGCCATTGTGACGTAATAACAATCATCGTCGATGACACGTGCCTCTCTTCTTCTTCTTCTTCGTTTTATTTTTCCTCTTTTATTTTTTCTTTTTCTTTTTCTTTTCTTACGTCTTCACCTACTCAACATCTCCCGTCCAACCCCTAAACCCCTTCTACCACAACCAACACTTGCTCACTCGAATCGTCGTATCTTCGTCGAGAAACAATTTCACAAATTTCTTAAACATATATATGTATGTGTGTGTGTGTGTATATATATATATATATATTAAATTGTTAAGTATGTAACGTTCGATTATTAATATTCTATTCATATATAACAAAAAAAATCTAACGTATTCTATATATATATATATATATATATAAATATATATATTTTCTTGCTCTGTTTTTATCGAAAATATTAATTCAAGATCGTTCAATTCTAAAATTAAAAATCTTCGTGAAAGTTTATCAAAAAATAAAGAAATAAAGAAGAAAAAGGAAGAGAAAGGAAATCCATCCATACGATGGTTCGAATATAAAGTAATATGTACATACATATATATATATATATATATATACATATATATGTTGTTTGTGAATGTGTACGCGCGCGCGTGTGTGTGTGTGTGTGTGTGTGTACACATTCTTGAACACACCTTACCGCAGTATGTAATCAATCTTCTTCTTCTCTCGAACGGTTTGTTAACTCCCCTACCACGTACACTCGCGATCCGAAAGACGGACATCTCCCAAAGTTATTTTAAGCATGTGCGACAAATACTCGATAATCCGGTTAACTTTCTGCGAAAAGAGATAACCGGATATACGTATGTATGTATGTATATATGTATATAATGGCCTCTACGCCCTCGGCGATGATGATCGTCGATTCACCTACATTTATAAGACAATAGATAGGCGCCAACACACAACATCGTTATATGGTTTGATTTACGCGTGAATCTTATTTACATATATTATATATTATACGTACTATATGTAGATATACGGAACGTAATTACGTGTTTAACATACTTATTTTATATGTTCCTTCGAGGGAGTTCGATTTTGTATTTTTAAATAAAATTTCTTTAATTTTTTTTCGTTGTATATATATATATATTTATTTATTTATTCATTCATTCAAGTTCAAATGGTTAGGTAGGAAAAAGAAAAGAATTTGGAAATATTTTATACTTTACTTTGACACTTTTTATATCCGCTAAATCGTTCTTATACGATGACAAAAATTTGATACGAACTTTATTTTATTTTATTTTATTTCATCTTAGTATCTTTTTTTTCTTTTCTTTTTTTTCTTTTTTTTTTTTTATTCGAACCTTAGGTTCGTTTAAAAAGATTCAACGATTGTACGAGTGCAATAAAGTTTCCATTCGACTATACTCTTTGGAAGAATATTAACTATAACATGTAACATTAGAAATTCATTATTGTTATTATTATTATTATTATTATTATTATTATTATTATTATTATTATTATTATTATTATAATTTGTACTTTGTAAAAATATAAAAAATGGAAACAAACAAAAGAGAGAGAGAGAGAGAGAGAGAGAAAATCCGAACTGTATGACGATTCAAATATAAAGTATTATATAAATATGTGTATGTGTTTATGTAAATGCATATATTTGTCCTTTTTTTTTTTTTTATAGAGTAATCGATTTAAAAAAAAAAAAATTAATATTTCATTTACAACAACGCGAGTTATGAAATCTCTCTCTCTCTCTCTCTCTCTCTCTCTCTTGTAAATATTAATATAAACAAACATCCAACTCGTACGGGGGACACTATTTTCATTCGATTCTTTGTGGAAAAGGTGGCAAAAAATAAAAAAAAAAAAGAGAGAGAGAGAGAGAGAGAGAGAGAGAATAAAAAAAAAATAAAAGAAAGCAAAAAGAAAAAGAATAAACGAGACTCTCTCTCTCTCTCTCTCTCTCTCTCTCTCTCTCGTTTTCGCAAATATTCATTCCCAAAGCCGCCAACAAAAGGATAAATCTCGGTGCATATCTTTAACGCTGTGAGAAACCGCGTTCAAATATATCTTTTTATTTTTTCTTTTGCTTTCCTTTATTTTTCTTTTTTTTTTTCCTTTCTTTATTTTCTTTCTTTTTCTTTTTTTTTTTTTTTTTTTTTTTTTTTTTTTTATGGTACAATTCAGTATAAAATTGAATAAAAGTCTCGTCTCGTAGAAACCCGTCCAAGATGAAACTATCGATTGTCATCCTTTTTAAACGTTTCCACGCATTGGCGGGAAACGTTAGAGAGTTTTCTATGCAACCACCACGTGCGCTTCTGTACGAGGTTGTTGCATTGTCGCAAAAAAAAGAAAATAAAGAAGAAAAGAAAAGGAGAGAAAAGAAAAGGAAAGGATAGAAAAAAAAAAAAAAAAAAAAAAAAGGAAAAGAAAGGAAAGGAAACGGGAAAAAAAAAAAGCGCACGCAGAAAAAGAAGAAAATACAAAATAAAAACAGACAGTGAGATGAAGCGAGAGAGAGAGAGAGAGAGAGAGAATGTGTGTGTGTGTGTGTGTAAATGAGAGTGAGAGAGATCTCATTGGTTCATCGAACTTAACTCGCGCATATACAAAGGACACGCGCTAAACGACGAATCGATAAGACCCGCGTCCTATTACAAAAGTGACCTCGACTTATATAAATGTGAACTCTTCGCTCGGGCAAACAATTTAGAAAGCGAACTGCCCGATCTTGCAATTAAGATTTCCTCTCATTTATTTATTTATCTAATTTTTTTTTCTTCTTTATCTTTATATATACATACATACATGCATACATATATATATATATCTTTTTTTTTATTTGTTTATTCATTCACTCGTCCATCTTTCTTTCTTTCTTTCTTTCTCTTTCTTTGTTTGCTTTTTGTCTTTTCTCTCTCTCTCTCTCTTTCTCTTTTTCTTCATCAACTTTTTCAATGTACGATAAAACTCATCTTAATTATTACTTAATTACTATCCTATGTTTCTATATATATATATATATTGTATATATAAATATGTGTGTGTGTGTGTGTGTGTTGCGTGTGTTAGTATATAAGTCGAACGCAGTGCAAAATTTTTCGTAGAACGTGAAAAAGTAAAAGAGAAAGATTTTCCAATAGAAAATTTTACACGAGTCGAACTTTCAATTATAATTCTATATCTTTCCTTCTTTTTTTTTTCTTATTTTTTTCTTATTCTTTTATTCATTAATTATTTTCAAATCAATTTTTATTATAATTACTTTCAAAATTACTTTTAAAACACAATTTAACACAATTTTTGTAAGAATATGAAAAAGAGAAAAGAAAAAAAAAAAGATAGAACAAAAACGTGGAACAAAACGAAAGACAAAATTTTACTACGGCGAACTGTTTGTGGGGTTGACTTTTTTTTGCTTATAAAAAAAAAAAAAAAAAAAACAAAAGAAGAAATTAAATAAAAATAATTAAAAACGTCTCCTCTCTATTTGTTCTTTTTTCTTTTCTTCTTGTTTCAATCAATTTTTGCCAACATAAAGTAAAACCTGTTCGGATCATTAATTGTATCATAAATAAACGAACATGAAAAGCAAAAAAAAAAAAGAAAAGAAAAGAAAAAAAAACAGAAGAAAAAAAGTAGAAGAAGAAAAAGAAAGGAGAAAGAAACGAAACGGGGGAAAAAAGAATTTTATCGCCAAGGTAACAAAGTAAGGGAAAAATAATAAAAAAAAAAAAAAAAAAAAAAAAAAAAAAAAAAAAAAAAAAAAAAAAAAAAGAATGCTCGTTCTCGAGTACAGTTGATAATTCGAGCTTTGAGTACTTTAATTACTTCCCAGCTCGATTGATTTCTGTAATAAAGTAAATTAACTATCCATTACTAGATCGATACGGTATTAAATGATTTAATTGAACTTATTTAACTCGTACATAGGATCGATAACGTATCGATTACATACGTGCAATATCATAATTATAATGAACGCGATAGCACGCTGCAAATACCTGCAATAGTTTCGGATTCTCTACTTTGACGTTTTATATATATATATAAATATATGTTATATGTATGTGCTTCGTCTGTGTATACGTAGATAAAAGCGAGTGACTCATATATATATATATATATATCTTCATTTTAACTTCAAATCTTTTCTATTCTTTTTTTTTTCTTTCATTCTTTCTTTGTTCTATTTAAACAAATTTTTCTTTCGAATTCCTTCACTTCATTCCTTTCTCCCATCTCATTTCATTCATTTTCATTTATTTATTTATTTACCTCCAATGATTCATTTACTACTGCACACTTCTCCTTTTTCTCCACCGTTATTTTTCTTCTCCTTTTCCTTTTCCTTTTCTCTTTCTTTTTCTTTTCCCTTTTTTCAACCTTTTTTCTTCTTTTTTTTCTTCGCTGTATTCCTTAGGTGCGTAATCCTGTATCGAAAGGAATGTCGATGAGTATCGACCTAAATATTGATTAGCATCGAAATAAATCATTGCAATGCTATAACGTGTCGATAGGATTATTAAAATGACATAAATTAATCATCCTGTATGTGTATATACATATATACATATATACATACATATATATATATATATATATATATATGTATGTATATATGTTCGTATCCAGCAAACGAAACTCCACGTGTGCGACCTCAGCATTCTCCGATCTGAAAAAGAGAGACAGACAGAGACAGACAGACAGAGAGAGAGAGAGAGAGAGAGAGAGAGAGAGAGAGAGAGAGAGAGAGAGAGAGAGAGAGAGGATATGAGCTAACAAACAAGCAGTCAAGCAAGAAAGCAAGCATTCATTATTACATAATACCATCAAGTTTTCACGTGTAATAGGTACGCATAATATGGCACACGCATACACAGAGAGACACACACAAGCGCGCGCGTGCGCGCCACGTACATACACACCCATGCATATTATCTAATGTACGCGGGAAGAAAAATCATTAGATATAAATAGCATCAATAGTCATCTATGATTATTTACAGATGTATCATAATTTTTGATATACCGATCGTATGTATATATATATATATATATATATATATATATATATATATATGTATATATGTATATATATATATTTTCTTACTCCATCCTTCTCTCTCTCTCTCTCTCTCTCTCTCTCTGTCTGTCTGTCTCTATAATGATTAGTAAATCGTAAATCTCCTTTGAGCCATTAAGAATATATTAAATGTTTCCGCGCACATCTTAGATAGAGACATGTGTGTATGTACATCGTCATTAATTCGTCGGACACGTTTCTAACAATATTTTCGAATTGGTCGTTGGTAGATAACTTTTCTTTCTTTTCTCTCTCTCTCTCTTTATGTTTCCGTTTTTTTTTTTTTTGTGATTTCATTCTTCTCTACTTTTTCTCGTTCGTCTCTTCGCACGATGAACATTAACTAGCGAATTATGCCTTTCAATTTGTTAATATAATTCTCATTTTCTCTGTTTTCTTCTTCTTCTTTTTTTTGTTTTCTTTCTTCTTTTTCTCGTTTTTTTTTTTTTTTTAAGTATTTCAAACACATGCACGTATCACATAATCAGGTATGATCATTACATTATGTATTACAATATACTTAGACCGAACAATTATTTAATTATATTGCAATTAGCTGACGCGATTAATTAATTTGTTAATTAATTAATTGATTGATTGATTAATTAATTAGCAAAATGATATACAAGCGATACGTTTAATACATTTAATAAATACGTTACATTTACATACATACATACATACATACATACATACAAATATATATATATATATATATACAAAAGATGTAGTTGTTTAGCTGAAATATGGAGTCACGAAATGTCCCCACGAATGTCGAGGACGTAGACGAGGACGAGTGCATTCATTAGCGTTGCGTTAGAGGAGGCCGAATGTGGGTCCTGCGTCGAATGCTCGTTCACGTGTCTGAACTTACAAGGACGAATAAGGCCCCGCTTCACCCTTTTTCTTGTTCTTTTTCTTTTTGTTTTTTTTTTTCTTTTTTTCTCTCTTTCCTTCACCGTTTCGTTTCGTTCATTCTCTCTCTATTTCTCTCTCTCTCTCTCTCTCTCTCTCTCTCATTCTTTTTCTCGAGACAAGTCTGCTACGCGTGCTGTTTATAGACGACACGTATAAAGAGAAAGGGAGTTCTGTCTCTCCGTGTGCATGTGCATGTGCATGTGCATACATGTATGTGTGTGTGTGTGTGTAAGAGAGAGAGAGAGAAAGAGAGAATTTTGTATGTCTCTCTGTGTTTGTTTGTGTGTGTTGTGTATGTTGTCTGTGTATGTATGTGTGTATGTATGTATGTGTGAGAGAAAGAGAGAGAGAGAGAGAGAGAAATGATGCACGACCGAGTTATGTCATCGGCCTCTTCACAACGTCTGATGCACGCAGATATTTTTAGGAGCTCCGTTAAAGGAAACGCGTGAGATAATGAGAATTGAGATATAGATGGCGATAAATAAATAAATAAATAAATAAATAAATCAATTAATCAATCAATCAATGAATTAATGAATGAATTAATGAGTTAATGAATAAACGATGAATCAATGTTTAAATAAAGGAAGAAACTAATAAACGTATAAATGAATAAATAAATGATCGAGTAAATGAATGTATGAATTAATTAATGAATTAACGAATAAACGAATGAATGAAAATTTAAATAAATAATAAAAATTAATAAATGAATAAGTAAATGAATGAATGAATTGATAAATAAACGAATGAATGAAAATTTCAATAAATTATGAAATTAAAAAATGAATGAATTGATAAATAAACGAATGAATGAAAATTTCAATAAATTATGAAATTAAAAAATGAATAAATGAATGAATAAAGGAGACGATCGAGGATTGCAAAATGTCATTTTTCTTTTTCATTCGTTTCGATCATTCTTTTCTTATTTTTCTTCTTCTTTTTTTTTTTTTTTTTCTTTTATTTCTTTTAAATATCTATCCTCTAATCTTCCTTTTTATTTTAATATCATTTGTGTAATACAAATGAATACCCGATGAGTTATGTCATTCATTCAAAATAAAAGGAGATAATTTTGGGGGGATCCTTTCTCTTTTTTATTTATTTATTTTTTTTTTTTTGTATCGATTCGTTCCTCTTAAAAACAAATTAAATGTCAGGATCGATGTGTCGATCGATTTGCAATCAAATAAATTCTGAGATTTGTTGCGCTTTGCTGTTTCTTTCATTTTATATTTTTTACTTTAAAACGAACAAAACGATTACGTTTCTTTACGTGGTACCTTCTTCTTTCTTTCTAAGATTTTGTTTCTCCTTATTTCATCTCATTTCATTTATTCATTCATTTATTTTTTGTTATTTTTTTCTTTTTTTTTTTTTTTTTTTTTTTTTTTTTTTTTTTTTTTTTTTTTTTTTTTTTTTTTTTATACAAATAAATTACCTTCACTAACGGTCGATTTACTTGTAATAAATAAAAGTCTTACGGTTGCGTACGAATATTTTTTCTTTCTCTTTCTTTTCTCTCTATCCCTCCTCCCCACCCCTCCTTTTCTTATCCCTCCTCTCCTCCTTTCTAAATCTTCTTTCTATTTCCTTTCATTTCTAATATGAATGAAATCTCGAAAGATTTATCGATCCTCGTTAAATATATATATATAAATGAAAAAGAGGGAGAGAGAGAGAGAGAGAGAGGATCTCCAGACATTCATGGATTTATTCTATGAATGAACAAAATCCAAAGGAGTTCCGTCTGTATTTTTTTTTTTTTTTCGTTTGGTTCACGACGCTGTTTCTGTTTTTTTCTTTTTACATAAGAAAAAAAAAAAAAAAAAAATAAATAAATAAAATCTTACGATCCGAACGATTCGCCTTTAAACTCACGTAAACGACGTTGCACATTCGCAATTATGTCAATCTTTCTCTTTCAACTCGCAAATACTATATCGGTTAATAAATGAAATCCATCGAATTAATAATTATTCGCGTTCTCTTACTAAAAAAAAAAAAAAAAAAAAAAAAAAAAAGAAAAAAAACACAAAGAAGCAAAATTAGATCTTGTCACGTTATTGTATCTTCGGTCGCTCGACGGGGAAGAAAGAAAAAAAAAAAGGAAAAAGAAAAAAGATAGAAAAAAAAAGGAAAAAGAAAAAAGATAGAAAAAAAAAAAAACAGAAAAAAAACGAGGAAATAAAGATAGAGGAAAAAAAATACGCAACGACGACTAAGAAAACAAATTGCTTAACGATTTTTCAACGCGATCATTATATTTTTAACCAAAAAGTGGATGGACACGGTTAAAACGTGATTGTATTTAACCATAAAAATAACGATGAATTTTAAGTGACAACGATGTTTGTTACGCTTAATTAAGATAACTAATCAACGTGACTAAAATAAAATAAGAAAAGGAGAAAAAACAGGAAAAATAAAAAAATTAGAGGTAGACTCGTCATTTTATTTTCAGTCGCTCGACGGGGTAAACAAACAAACAAACAAACAAACAAAAAAGAAAACTACAAGGACATAAAGATCAAAAGTTACGAAGGAAAAAGATAAAGAAAAAGAAAAGGAACGTCTGTGAAAACAAATTACTCAAAGTTTTTCAAACGCGGTCGTAATATTTTTCTTATCGGAAAGCGGATACATGGTTTAAAACGTGATAGTATTTAACAATAACAATAAACGAAGGAATTTTAAGTGACAACGATGTTTGCTTGTTACGCGACGCGGATATGATTGAACAACGTGAAAGAAAAATAAAAATAGAAAAAGAACAAAATAAACGCGACTACTTCGATCCTATCGAACGGTGACAATATTGCGTACAATATTATTATCTTTTGGAGAACATTGTTTTTTGGGGCTTGAGGAGAAAAATAAAAAAAAAAAAAAATAAATAAATAAATAAATAAATAAATGAACGAATAAATGAATATACGAATGAAGAAAAGAAAAGGAAAAAAGAAAGATGAAAAAAAGGACGAATAATAAATAAAGCAGGATATGAAAAGATTTGCGAAAAAGAAAAAGAAAAGAAAGATCGAAAGACGCAAAAGAAACAAATTTAAACAAATGAGAGAAAAAAGGGAAGCAAGAAGGAATAAAAATAACGGAGATAGAGGAAAAGAGAGAGATCGAGGGAGAAAGAGAGAAAGAGAGAAAGAGAGAGAGAGAGAGAGAGAAAGAGAGAGAGAGAGAGAGAGAGAGAGACATTGGAATGTCATGCCCGGTCCCAACGCAGGCATATCGAGGGTTGTCGCCCTGAAATGGTTGGCACGTGTAACTCTTCGTCGTCCTTGAGGCCCTCTCAAGCTGAGTGCAAAAGAGATGCCTCCTCGGCTGTTCTCACGATACTTTTTCTCAAATCATCGGTTATCCGCGTACGCGTGTGTGTCTGTGTGTGTATGTGTGTGTGTGTGTGTGTGTGTGTGTGTGTGTCTGTGTGTATGTACACACGTATATGTATTATATATGTCAAAGTTGACAACGAGTACTCCCTTTTGAACTAATTATGATTGAGGGTAAATCGTCTCACTCTCTCTCTCTCTCTCTCTCTCTCTCTCTCTCTCTTCTTTCTCTCTCTTTTCTTTTCTCTCTTCTTCTTTCTTTCTCTTTCTTATTCTCTCTCTCTTTCTCTCTGTCTGTCTCTCTCTCTCTCTCTCTTTCTCTCTCTCTCGTACTATCGAATTATATTCACTCCTTATATTCTCACTTTCACTTTTCAGACACGATAAGTAACGTGCAATTGCGATAAAAAAAGAAAAAAAAAAAAAGGAGAGAGAAAAAAAAAGAGAAGAAATTATTAATCGTGTCGATTGGTGGACGCTATATATATATATATATATATATATATATACATATATATATATATATATATATATATATCATGTGTTTATTTCTAAATGCGTTTATAATTAGAACGATTAGATCTTAATCCTTTTCGAAGGCAATAAAAGAAGCGTGCGATACGAGACATGAATTGGAGATGTTTTATATTAAACGTCTACAGAAGAGGTTGCGGAGTAAAAAATTCGAGATTAAAAGAGAAGGAGAAAAGTAAGGAGGGGGGGAGGGGAAAGAAAACAAAAAAAAGAAAAACAAAAACAAAAAGAATTAAAATCGGAGGTAAAGTGAAGAAGCGTGGTGGAGGACAAAGGAAAGGAAAAAATAAAAAGAGGTAAAGTGGGATAGAGTGAGAGAGGGGGGGAGGGGGAGAGAGGGAGGAAGAAAAAAAGAAGAGCATTGAAAGAGAAAAAAGGAAAGATAGATAAAAAAATGGTGCCTCCTTAATCTCCAATTTATGTGTTTATCACATTTATGCGTTTATATAAATATATATGTAAATTGTTCGAAAAAAAAAAAAAAGAGAGAGAGAGAGAGAACGAGTATTTTTCCGTGGTTCGTTCAAATAAATAATCGCTAACAATCTAAACGGTTTCTAACAAGAAATATATATATATATATATAATGTTTTTTTCGTTTAGTTCGCACTATGTATCTACATTGTGACGAAGTTATAATTATATCGTTGATAGATAATGAATGGGGAGACGTTGGACGTATACGGAAAAAAAACGTGAAAAGTCAAAGGTTCCTCTAATTCTATAAATTTTTTTTCCCCCTTTTCTCTCTCTCTCTCTCTTTCTCTCTCTCTCTCTCTCTCTCTCTCCCCCTCCCTCCCTCCCTCCCTCCCTCCCACCCCCACTCCTTCTCTCTCTCTCTCTAACTCTTTTTTTCTTCTTCTTATCTAAAAAAAAAAAAAAAAAAAAAAAAAAAAAAAAACAAGAAAAAAAATATATATATGTACATATGTAGTTTACGTAAATGTTTTTTTACGTCAACAAAATTGAACGTGTTCTCGAATAATATGCGACTTTACTATTTATGTATGTATGTACGTTCGTATGTAATATGTATATGTATACGTATCTCAAGTATATATTCAGGTCGAATTTAAAGTTGAACCTATCGCATCGGTTGGTTGTTTTGTGGACCTCCCTCGAGATAAAAAAAAAAAAAAGAAAAGAAGAAAAAAAAAAGGAGGAAAGAAAGAAACAAAGTAGAACGAATTACTGTTAAGTATGTGTAACGCATGATTAAGATAATATACAATGTAATATATGTATATATATATAATTTTTTTTTCGTATATATAATACGTAGAAAAATTATCGATACGTAATAATTTAGATCTATTTTTTAAGGGGTATATTTCTAGTATTCCTCTCATGGCCGTTTAGAGATAACACGAAATAGAAAGAATTATTTCAATATGAATATTGACTAATATATATATACATATGAATATATATATATATATATATATGATGATATACATATGATTCAACTAATAACGCCTAAGTTATTAACGATGTTAGATCATGTAAATTTCTATTTACGAGGTATATATATATATATATATATATATATATATATATATATATACGTATGTAATACGTTTACGATCTTTCGTAATTTATTTAGGCTAATGATTTATGATAAAAAGGGAATTTCCAAGACGTAAATTACGTTTTCTCGTGAAACTTCTTCTTCCTACGAAAAATCATCGTCCATCGAACGAGAAAGATCGAGAAGATCAAGAGTAAAAAGAAAAAAAAAATAAGAGAGAGCAAAATAGAGAGAGAAAGAGAGAGAGAGAGAGAAGTAGTGGGAGTAAGACAGAAGAAGACAGAAATATTTTATTATGGGAGCGAACGGGGTCTGGATTGTGTGTGCTCCGCCCTACGACACGTGCGTGACCTTGACTTTGAGCTTCAAAGGCAAACCCTCTCGCGTACGTACACACGTACGTACATCATACATAGATACATACATGTGTGTGTGTGTGTGTGTGTGTGTGTGTGTGTGTGTGTGTGCGCGCGCGCGCGCGCGCGTGTGCGTGTGCGTGTGTATATATTATATATTTATATAAGACATGAGTATACTTGAAAATCAAACTTCAAAATTCTTCGAAGTTGCGTACGAAAATAATTATCTCTCAACAAGTTAAAAATCTTCTGATAACGTTATAAGAAAGAAGGAAAGAAAAGAAGAAAGAAAGAAAGAGAAAAAAAAAGAAAAAGACAGGAGAGAAGAAACGACAAATAAAAAAATATTGTGATAAAATGGCACATATACATTCTCTCTCTCTCTCTCTCTCTCTCTCTCTCTCTCTCTCTCTCTCTCTCTCTCTCTCTCTCTCTCTCTCTCTCTCTCTCTCTGTGTCTACACGTAGAGAGGAGATAATTAAGAAAAAAGAAAAAATGTACGAACAAAAAAAAAGAAAAAAGCGAAAAACAAAAATCATACTTCGTTTGATTATTGAAATCGGCAACACTGTTACAAATGAATATATATATATATACATATATATATACACACAAAGAGAGAGTATATAAGTGTGTGAAAGGAAAAAGAGAGAGAGAAAGAGAGAGAACAAATTATATTATAATTAATATTAATGTCACTTCGAAGAGATTCTAGTTACATATATATATATAAATATATATATATATATATATATATATATATATATATATAAATTATGCGGTCGGTATAATACAGTTAAATGCATCGTTGCTGCCTCTATAAACAGTCTCACACACATTCTAATGCGTCTACGACGGTTAATGCTCGCGCGTAGTAGTTCAGTTCAGAGAAGTGGGGGTGCACGTGGGGGCCCCAGTAAAGGACCACCCATTTCGGCCCAACGGCGACACGTGTACGACCTTGACTGTGACCTTCGCTACCTTGGGAGAATCGCCTAACCCCCGAGATAAAGAATAAGGGGGCTCGGTCTGCTCTATTTTCGAATATGCCTATGCCTTTCTTTCTGTCTTTCTTTTTTTCTTGTTCTTTTTCTTTCTTTCTTTTCCCCCCCTCTCTCTCACTCTCTTTTTTCACCTCGATATCTTTCTTTTTTCATCTCTCTTTTGTTTTTTTTTTTTTTTTAATATATATATATACATGTATATTTTTAATTTACTTCATTCTCGATAAGAGAGAGAGAGAGAGAGAGAGAGAGAGGAGTGTGATCTCGTTAAAAAAAAGTTGAAAAATTGTAGAAAGGAGTAGAGAAATAAAAAAAAGAAATAAAAAAGAAAGAAACAAAAAAGGGAAAAGAAAGCAACAATAAGTAAATAAGAAGAAATATCAATATGATGAGGGACGACGACGGTGCGGGAGGGTGGTCGCTCGGGAGCATGGGAAGGGGGAGGCGGGGAAAAAAAGAAACGATAATAATAACTGAGGATCGGTCTGTTATCGTAACGTGATAAAAGAATGAGAACAGGCAGGAGCATTTTTATCCCAGTTTAATTTTATTGAATGCAATTCAAGATTAATTGACTCGGATAATTAATAATCAAGCAGCCCTTGTCACGATTTCATTGACCCAGTTTTTTTTTACGTCGCACGAAGAGGCAACAGCAGGAGTTCATTTGCGCGATGAACTTTGGCAAGAAGGAGAAGAAGAAAAAAGAAGAAGAAAAAGAAAAACGACGACGACGATGACAACGAAGAAGAAGAAGAAGAAGAAGGCGGAGAAAGTTCTATTTAGATATTTCCGCTTAATTTCCCCCGTCCTTTATTAGATAAAACTGACGAGGACAAGGACGTATCCGTCGCGAAAGTTTTCAATAGGGAACGATAATCGTCGCTGCAACAACAATTCGCTATTAATCGATGTTCCCTGCAACTGTTCGCGTGCAAAAATCTACAATCGGCCAATTTGCACTGATACGGCAATCCTTGGCTGTAAGGATTTGTGCAACAGCATGCATCGTGTAACAATTTCTCACTGCAATAGGGATATATAGAGCTGTCGCATAGCGGACACTTTCTTCTGAAAAGAAAAGAAAAATAAATAAAATGATAAAAATTCATTCGAATGTATATACATATATATAATAAATAAATAAATATATATATATATATACATATATATAATAAATAAATAAATATATGTATATACATATATCGAAGATAAGAGAGCGTACATTGACTAACGATATCGTAGATATAAGAAATGAAATAGAAACTCGTTCGATAAAATAGAAACGGTATACTTACTTATCGATCGAAGGATACGGTCGGTAAATGTTACCGACCGATGTTACATCGTAATACTGTCTCACGTCGGTTTGACGTTTCACTGAGTGCAACAACTTGGCCCCCGATGATTGACCATCCGATACGTCGCTGCTGTCGTTCGGGTCATCTGTAGTAAAGGGGCAAAGATTTTTCTTTTTTATTACAAATTAACACCTTTAACCCAAACGAGATATACGCTATTTGTACATTATTCCCATAACATTGGCAAATAAATGAAACGTATTGATCATATTATTTAATAATATATATATATATATATTTTCTTTCTCAATTTATATTAATATGATCATTGAACTGTATAAATCATATCTATAAAATAACGCATTAATACGTGCTACTTACTTGTTACAGCCAATACGTTGTTACGAAGGATAAGTGTCACGAACAAAGCCACGATTAGTGTTATTCTATGTCGTTCCATGGCCATTCTCGTAAGGAACATCAAAACGCCACCGAAAGTCTTTACGAAGAAACGATACGAAATCGTCGATCGTTCTCGTCAAACTACGCGAGAATTATATCACCCACGTATACCTCAGATACCTTATGGTGGTATAAAAAGAATTCACCGAGTCCGTTACTTGAAACTGGTTATATGGCTTGTGATCACACACTGAGGTCTTCACATATACACAACAAGCAAGATGAACAAGTTAATAAGTAGAATTATTACACACACACACACACACATACACATATATATATACACTTAATGGGGAATTAAAAACGAAAAGAAATGAAAGTAGAAAACGAATATATATGAGAAAAAGATATTTTTGAATATTATTGGAATGTTCGTAATCGTTCCCATTAAATTTGTTTGGAAACGCCATGCAGATGAATCGCATTTACTATTTTTTTCCTCCTTCTTTTTTTTTTAGGACAAAAACGAAAGTAGGCAAAAAAGAACGTAAAAAAAAAAAAACGTTGCCGATAGAAAGTTCGTCGATTAGCATATTATCGCACCGACCATTTTCAAATCCGTCCGGACAGATAGCGTAAAAAAATTCTTACGACGAATCTCGACGCGGCGTACGTACAATTAATTCTCAATTTAACAATCTCGATCGAACGATACAAACGTATGACTTTTGATGGAAAAGATTGAAAAGGAAAGAACGAAGAAATATGCAAAACGGATATAATACGATAATTCTCGTGCGAATGAGAGCTCTCGATGTATGTCAGCGTGGCGTGTACATACGCGTGAATTAGACAACGTTTCTAATCGATTACAATTCTTTATATCAAAGTCTCTACCTCTCTCTCTCTCTCTCTCTCTCTCTCTCTCTCTCTCTATTTATCTATCTATCTATCTATCTATCTATCTATCTCTTATTCTCTCTTTGAAATCGTCGTCAATTTGATTTTCCGAGAGGAAGTAAGCAGAGAGACAATATAAATTGTGACGTAAGTAAAAGAAGAAGAAGAAGAAAAAAAAGAAGGTTCGCGTGTCGTCATTAATTTAATCCTAGAGTTATTTTTCCCTTTATTTATTTTTTTTTTTTTTTTTCTATACTTTGTATCATTATCCATAGATAAAAGTTCTAATCGTTCTGATACGCGTCTAATTACTTTTGTTACGTCATTGAAACTCTTCCGAGGGACTTATCCGTGACAAATCATTCGAATTTATTTTTTCGTCCAATTCGTCGAACGTCGTTAGATAATCTCTATAATAAATAATAAATTACGTACGTACGTAATTTTGTGTGTGTGTTAAAATTGAAAAATTCGTCGTTCTCTTTTCTTTTCTTTTTTTTTTAATTTTTTGCTTTGCTTTTTGGAACATAAATCGAAACAAAAAATAAAATAGAATAAAATAAAATAAAAACGAACGGAAATAAACGAAGTGAGACTCTCTTTCTCCCATGTACGAACTAATATTATTGATCCATGTAAAAAATAATTTATTAAAGAGTATACGCTCCTCTTACTGTACAAAATATTTGGTAAGGTTTCCTTTTTCTTTTATAATAATGTTTCATCACGTTAAGCATAATCCGAGCACCATCGTTAATAATATCGTCAGGAACATTGTTAAATTTGCATCATTGCGAGATCCTTCGCCGGTAGCTAAATATTTCCCTATAAAAAGCAGAGAGAAGATCAAAAAAGGAAGAAAAATAATTTGTTATTTAAATATAAGGTTTTCTTTGTTATCATTAGAATTATTAATTCAGTTAATAAATTAATTCGTCAAAAAAGATAATAATTATTAAACAGTAATTCTACTATTCTATTATACTATTATTATTGATTTAATGTATTAATTTATATTTCTATTATTATTAATATATATATATATATATATATATATATATTATTGTTTTGTCCTTCTTTAACTTACACACAGAAGCCAAGTAAGAGTGACAACAACATTCACGTAATCTTGTATACTCTGCACAATCTCCAGCCTCTACTTTGCATTCTTCTGGTCCCATGCGACAAGTGTGTTTAACGAAGGGGAACACCTCTGAAACAATGGAAAATTTATGAACTAACAAACCACGAAATAGTCGTATATATTACATACATATTACGTACTATTAATCATTATTGTTTACATAATAGAACACACACACACATATATATATATATATAAACTTTAAAAAAATTGATATAATAACTATAAAAATAAAAAATAAAGGAATAATACAAATGTAAATATATGTATATATAAATTATTATATTTTTATTATTTTATAAATAAATAAATATAAAACGAAATTTGTATCGGATGACTGTGATGAATTTTTTTAAACGAGCTTACGTCCGAACAATAAACTTTTACATCGTAAGAGAGTGGTGATTAGGATGTAAAAGAGTGATAATCAACGACCGGTTTTGTAAGGCGACGCGCGCGCGCGCGTGTGTGTGTGTGTGTGTGTGTCTAAGGTCAATTTTCTTAAAGAGTAAAAAAAAAGCATAAATGAACAAAGACGAAAAAAAGGAAAAAGATATTTCCTCAAACTCTCTCTCAGTGAGTGAATTATAAAAAAAAAAAAAAAATGAATAAAAAAAAGAAATGAAAAATATATATAAATAAAAGAATATCCAAATAATAAAAGAAATAATTTAATCGAAGGTTATATCGGCCATAATACAATCGATACCGTGGCAACGATCGAAACGATTTTATTATTTAAATAAAATTACTTACACGCGTACACATAAATAGCATGTAGATTAGACGAACGCAAGTATACTCTTCCGTGACCGGTCAACAATGTCTTTAAGGTAGATTAACGTGCAGAAAGTAACGTACTTGCTCTAAACGGATCGAATCACGATCGATCGATCGATCGATCGATCGATCGATCGAAATGGCTAAAAGGATTTTAAGTATTCCGCGTACGTGCGCTTACGTACGTACGTGCAGCAACGCGATTTCATTGTTACTACCGGCCAAATACGAATGACGCGGCTTGAATAATTTTCTTTTTGTTTCGTTTTTTTTTCTTTCTTTCTTTCTTTCTTTCTTTTTTTCCCTTTCTCTACTCTTTTCTCCGATCATTCGCTTGCAGCTTTGACGTCTTTGCCATACGATTCGCTATTACGTACGTACGATCGTAATAAAGATTCACGTATTTATTTTATCATTCGTTCTATTTTATCATGATTATTCTTTTTATTTTTTTTTCTTTTACTTTTTTCTTTTTTCTATTTAACTAGGCTCACGTAAAAAGGATCGCTCACGTACAAGGACGTTCATTTTTCACGCACGAACTATCGTCCGAA
The DNA here is from genome assembly GCA_911387685.1 of Dolichovespula media. Lineage (NCBI taxonomy): Eukaryota > Metazoa > Arthropoda > Insecta > Hymenoptera > Vespidae > Dolichovespula > Dolichovespula media. The sequence continues at coordinate 1,253,312 of OU426872.1, forward strand.
TGAGACTATCGTTTTTCTAACGTTCTTGTTATCTCTCGAATCACACACACACACACAGATATAAATAAAACGATAAAGGTCGTAATTATGAAAAAAAAAAAAAAAAAAAAGAAAAGAAAACAAAACTATATTTTTTTATCCTTGTGTGTATATATGTGTGTTTGTGTGTGTGTGTGCACACCTTATATAAATATGATATTATAAATACATAAATGAGTATTATATATATATATATGAGAAATAAATAATCTTAAACGAAACATAAATTCTATATAAATTCTCTATAAAAAGAAATATATATGTATATATATATATATATATATATACACACGTTGTAAAAAAAAAATAAATCGATGAATGAATTAAAATAAAAAAACAAAAAAACTGAAAATAAAATCCATTACGTTTGGACGCGGGACGAAAAAAAATTTGTGTCCGCTTCAAAAAGAAAATAAATAAATAAATAAAAAAGAGATCGCACCTGGCGCGTGCAAATCGAACAAAGAATAAATAAATGAACAAAAGAAAAGAAAAGAAACGAGGGAGACGTGTCGAGCGTTAAAAAAAAAAAAAAAAAAGAAAGGAAAAAATAATCACAATGATTACGATGAAATTGAAATGAAATAATTTTGTTGATCGTCGCAAAACACTTACTATTGTAACTGCCATCGCAACAGCAATGATCGTTAATGACGCTTCCGTTCTTGCAATAGTTTATCTCTGAATTGGTGCAATGTTTACATCCTGGTATTGGACCTGAAATAATTATAATAATGATAATAATAATAATAATAATAATAATAATAATAATAATAATAATAATCAAAAAAATAATCATAATAATAATAATAATCAAAATAATAATCATAATAATAATAATAATAATCAAAATAATAATAATAATAATAATAATAATAATCATAATAATAATAATCATAATCATAATAAAAGCATGATATAAAATAATCCATTCAAGAGATTCAGATATCGTTTGGAGCGAGATTAGATTACGTGATATTCAACTTTTACGAGTACTTGCAACGCGCTCCGAGTATCAAAAAAAAAAAAAAAGAAAAAGAAGGAAGGAAGGAAGGAAGGAAAAAAAAATAGAAAAAAAAAAGAATAAATATAGGGTGCGTCAGACGTTCAACTGCGTTCAGAGAGAGAGATAGAGAGAGAGAGAGAGAAAGAGAGAGAGAGAGAGAGAGAGAGAGAGATCTAAGTACATAACGTAGAGATCGAGAACAAGGTGATCGTTCATCAGTAAAGCGAAGAACCCGTCAAACCATTATGTACATTACATATGCATGTATATTATACATAGTCAGCGTTTTATCCTCTCTACCAATGTTACATCCCAAATGTTTAATACACGCCCCTCTCTCTCTCTCTCTCTCTCTCTCTCTCTCTCTCTCTCATCCTTAAAGTGTATTCTTTTTCCTTTCTTTTCCCCTGCTTTATAAATCGCATCGAAGTTAAAATCAATCCGATCGAGTGGCCGACCATCCTTCATTGTTCTCTTAGATCATTCAGATCAAAAGAAACGATTGGAAGAGATTTATTATTGGACGATACGTTAAATAAACGTATTCCTGGTTTAAAAGCCATATCAAAATTGTTTTGTTAGCGTGGACTACATTTCTACGATAGAGAAAGAGATGGAATGAGAAAGAGAGAGAGAGAGAGAGAGAGAGAGAGAGAGAGACTAAAGAATAGAACGTTCCAAAACCTTTACGTGCACTTGCAAATAAGGACGCGCGTTTCGAATTATAACTCGAATGTTTGATTCGAAACGATCTTTTTTTTTTGTTTTCTTTACCAGGATAAATCTCGAGTTTCTTTGCTTCGTCGATCGCATCCTCGTAAAGTACTTCATGCTCGAGCACATATTCGTCGTCGTTATGATGATTGACAATCGTCAATGCCTTCAGATAAGTCAATGCTGTTGTTGTTATCAAAATGAAAATCGTCAATCTACCAACGTTGCTCATAATAATAATATATCTTCTTCCATATTCTCTCTTTAGGGGGTTTATTTTTTTTCTTTTCTTCTTTTTCTTTCTTCCTTATCTTAGATTAATTCAATTCGATCGTTGGTCATTGTAAATCGATGATAATCCATCGTGATTTCTGTACAAAAATAAAAATATATAAGGTAAGATTGTATACGTTAGAAAGTAAAAATATAATACGTAAGTATTAATAAGTGCAAATGAATAAATGAATGAATGAATGAGTGAATGAATGAACGAATGAATGAATGAATCGTTTGGAAATTATTAATATCGCACTGAGTCGTTGTAATTTTCTTTACTTTTTATTATCACTTATTTATTGATTCATCCATTTATTTATTTATTTATTTTTTTCTTTTTACAATAACATTCGTTGGCATAATTTAAATCGATTGAGATTGATATATGGAATTGCACGAAAAATAATAATGATTATACAATTTTAGTTTGACAATTTATATTTGTCGTAGTTTCGTGAGAAAAATAACGAGTTGGAATAATTTGCGTGACGTTGGCTCGATTGTTTGATATATATATATATATATATATATATATATATATATATATATATATATTTTTTTTTTTATTTCAAATATATTCACGCTTTACTTTATTGCGTTTGATAAGCCAGATTGACCTTGGCGAAGGTCACTCTCAGGACACGTGTCCTACACGATAAAAGAGTAGAACGAGAGAGAGGGGGAGCGAGAGGGAGCGAGAGAGAGAGAGAGAGGGAGAGAGGGAGAGAAGGCAGGTTTTGATATCGATTCGTTTTCTTTCGATGAAGGGATGAATCATCCCTTACCACCCACGACTTAATTCAGCCACAACCCTCGGAGCTTGAGGGAGTGTAAGGGCTTTACTCGTAAAGGGGCGGCTCGTTGAAATTTTCAACGCCAGATTCATAAAAAAATACATTTACTTTTTAGTTATTTTTATTCTCTCTCTCTCTCTCTCTCTCTCTCTCTCTCTTTTTCTCTTTCATTCTCTTATGTTATATATAATAATAATAATAATAATAATAATAATAATAATAATAATAATAATAATAATAATATTAATTAATAAATTGATTACTTGTAACGTAATACTTTTCTTTTGTGAGTGAATATTATTAGTTACAAAAAAAAAAATCAAAAAGAAAAAAATTATATATCGTAATATAAGGCATTTTATATTTTTTATAATGGTATATACTAAATATATATTAAATTATTATGTACGTGCACATATACTATATTTAATATATTATAAATATATTATTCCTTTATATTATTATAACAAGGTATAATAATATATTCGATATTTAATATTTGATATACTATATAAATATGATATATTGAAATAATAATTAATTTTTCCTTCATTTATATTATTATTAAACATATAAATATGTATATATATATATATATATATATATATTTTTTTTTCTTATCTTTTTTCATAGAAAAGCATATTTTTTCAGTAAAATTTTTCCACGAGAATACACGAGTGTTGAATTCCGTAAGTTTTGTCGTGAGTCACTTGATGTAATGAAGGAGTTGAAGACCAAGAGGAAAAGAGAGAGATAGAGAGAGATAGAGAGAGAGAGAGAGAACAAGAGAGAGAAATAGAAAGAGAGAGAGAGAGAGACAGACAGACAGACACAAAGATGCAATCGTTAATTAAAGTCTATTAAGGGTTCCACGCGCGAAATAGGAACATGTTCGTTTAATCGAATCAAACAAGTAAATAAGCGAACGAGTTAAATAAAAAAAAAAAAAAAAAAAGTAATAATAAATTTCTTATTATTATCGTACGTTCCAATATCCATTCCTCTCTATTCTACACGCATCATTTTTAGATATTTCTCTTTCTGTTGCATCCGAGTTTAAGTTTGAAACGTGCGGAACACGTACCGTGAACTTAATTAAGGTATTAAGAACGATGTGGAAAAGACGAAGAGGAGACGATTTATCCACTTTAGGAATTACGTCACGACGCTACTTGTTCTTGCATTTTTTATTTTCTTCTGTTTTTGATATCCTTCGAAAGAGAGTAAAGAAAATGAAAAAAAAAAAAGTAAAGAAAAAAGAAAAAAAGAAAGAGAATGGAGAAAAAGAAACGGGAACGTTTTTTTCTTTTTTTTTTTTTTTTTTTTGTTATTTTCTTTTAACCTTCGGTGATTCGAGGTTCTTTTTTCTCTCTTTGTTTTTTCTTTTTCTTTCGTTTCTCCCTTGTATATGTACATAATGTAAGTACAACGATACATTATAGAGGATTAACAACGTCATTTCGATTCTTTATTCTCTATTTTTTTTGCTTTCTTCTTTTTTTTTTTTTTCATTCGCGTGATAGAATAATGAACGAACGAAACTGAACGAACGAAAATTGTTTGGTCGTGAAAAGAAAGAAAATAAGGAAAATATTTTCCGACAGGTGAAACTTTGACCTTGCAGGTAACAATCGATTTTCATTGATTGAAATATTTTACTATACTCGATGCTCTCTCTCTCTCTCTCTTTCTCTCTTCCTACACGTGTTCATGTTTCCTTCTCCTTCTATGAACAATGAACGTAATTAAGAATGTTTCAACGTAATCGTAGCTTATGTTTATCGAATTTAAAACGTTCGTCTCGGCGTTTGTACAGTAATCTTTCATTCTTTCTCTCTCTTTCTCTCTCTCTTCTTTCATTTTATCAATGACTTTCAACCTCTGACATAGTTCCTATTAACGATCTCTCTTTTCTTTTTTTTTTCCTTAACTCCCCACCCACCCTCTCCGCCCTGTCGTTTTAAAAAACGTTAAGGAAAAGAAATGAAGAAGGAAAAGAGAGAAAGAGAGAGTGAGAGAGTGTGAGAGAGAGAGAGAGAGAGAGAGAGAGAAATTTGAAGAGCCCATATCACTTAGAGTCTTATCAAACAGGAAGTTTATCCTCCTTTTGCTATAGCTCTCTTTACAACACAAACTATAAAACAACTCGCATTAATTCCGTGAAATGTGCGTGTGTGCGCGTACATATATAATATCTGTGTATGTGCGTATTAGTGTAACATCGTTTTTGTTTTTTAAATTAAAATAATAAAATAAAATATAAAATGCACTTCGAAATTGGCTATCTCCGTTTATCTCTCTGTCTGTCTGTTTATTTGTCTGTCTGTATGTCTGTCTCTTTCCTTGTGTTTTTACGTTTGTCCGTGTATGAATGAAGATAAATAAATATACAAAAGTGTATATTAAAAATATATATATATATATATATATTAACATAATTTAATATTAATATAATTCAACAAACTAACCGATAGAATTAATCCATTTATTTACTCACCCTCATCGTTTTCATTTCGTTACCAAATGATATCAATAAACTTTTTCACATGTATATAAAAACATATATATATATATATGTATGTATGTATACGTAAACAAAACAAATAAACAAACAAACAAAACACCCTCACGCAGATCGTTGCACTTTAAGATAATATAAACTATTCTCCCTTATATCTCTTCCTTAAGAATCATATTCGAGTTAACGCGACGATGAAATAATTAATTTTGTTAATTCGACAAAAAAAAAGAATAATAATAATAATAACAATAATATTAATAATAATAATAATAATAATAATAATAATAATAATAATAATAATAATAATAAAAAGGAAAAAACGAAAGGACAGAGAAAAAGTGAGAAAAGAGAGATATAAAAAATATTTGTTCCTTTTCTTCCTTTCTCTCTTTTTCTATATATATATATACATTTCTTTTTTTTTTGTTTTTATGGAGAGAAGATGAACGAACGAACGAACGAACAAACGAACGAACGAATGAACGATTAAATAAATAAATTAATTAATTTGAAAATGGCAACAACAACAAAAATAATACTAAGGATAAGTTTGTTAAAAGGAGGAACACGTGAAAGACAGAATGGCTGTTGCTGACGACGAATCGGCCGTCGATGTCTGCGGACTGCGTTGAACTGAGGGCTGAAGAGAGCATTAGGCGAACACAGTAGTATTCTCCTGGCATATCGTTGATATACCCGTACTACCACTACAACTACCACTACCACTACACTATTAAACTTCCACTAATACTAATACTAATACTAATATCACTACTACTTAACTATATCTTTTTCATACCAACATCGCATGAACATAATCGGTACAACACGACCATCACGTATACGTATATACGTATACATGATGTATATGCACATGGACATGCATATGCACACGCACGCACGCACGCACTACGTATGCACACGTAAATACAAATACATATATCGTCGTATAAGTTCTGTTGTCGTCACAAAGCGATCTCAAATCGTACGAAAAACTCTTTTGCGTAACGATTTGCAACGCATCCTTAACGTTCGACTGCATATGTTGGGATGTATATGTGTATGTGTATGCATGTACGTTCGCAAAGATCAATCTATCTGTCTACTACGCGCATATATATATATATATATAATTCATGTGTAATACGTGTAAATCTGTGTGTATGCGTATATGCGTATACCAAAAATACATTGAAATAGCGACGTTATCGTTCGCGTGCCAGCTGTTCAACGACGTTAAACAACTATTTGGCAATGTTATTTCGGCGAATATCGAGTGGACTTGTATTAAACAAAACGATAAACTAAAATAATAATAATAATAATAATAATAATAATAATAATAATAATAAAGAGGAAAAGAAGAAACATAATTTTTTTGTAGATAAAAGCGAAGTAATATTTAATTTATAACGAGACGAGAGTGAATTCATAGAGAAATGAAGTTGGAAGGAACAAAAAGAAAGAAAAAGGGAACAAAAATTGTCATACGGAAAGGAAGAGTCTGAAAATGATTTAATGATATTATCTCTCCCATTTTTTCCTTTCATCAATTATTTCATCTATATGTATATATAACAAAATTTATATTTAATATAACAAAAAGAAAGAATATTCGAAAGAGAGAAAGGACGGCAAATAAAAAAAAAAAAAAAAGAAAGAAAGAAAAAATTAAAAAGGAAACAATGTTTTTTATCGAAAAGAAAGGTCTAAAAATAGCTTTGAAATGTTCATTCTCTCTCACTCTCTCTATCTCTTTTCTTTTTTCTGTCCTTTTTCTAATGTTTTTTCTTTCTTTTTTTTTCTTTTTTCATCCGGTTCAAGTCAAACCCTTCTTCACTTGTGAACATACATAAGAATAATAACAATGTCTCCGCGTATCTCTTCGTCCTCCTCGATCTCTTAGTTCATTCACACGAAATATACACACACACACCATGTATATATAATGTGTGTGTGCGTGCGTGTGTAATGTCCTTATATGATTCACAGCTGATACCTGAAGAAACGTACGAGACTTCGCGTATACACAATGGACGAGTCTTTCTCTCTCTCTTTCTCTCTTTCTCTCTCTCTCTCTCTCTCTCTCTCTCTTTTTGTATGTATGCGGTGTGTGTCCCTCGTAATGCACATTCAAAGAGGGGAAGAGACACCTGGTGTCAAGAAGTGGTGAGGAGTGGGGAGGGTGGAAGGGTGAAGGGGAAGCAAAGGAGATCCGACATCTTCAAATGTGTACTACGTGATGATGTTAAAAACTCATAGGGTGAGGACATAGGTTATTATTACGTCACACGGTATGACGCGATCCTAAATAGACTATTAAAATTACTATCACGAATAGTGTATATATAATGATAATAATTTTCAATGTGGCCGGAAAATTTAAATGGGGGTAGGAGGAAAAGAAGAGAAAAGGAAAAAGAGAGAGAGAAAATAAATTTCATTGATCTCTCTCTCTCTCTCTCTCTCTCTCTCTTAATTTTTCTCACGTGATTCCTAAATTTATAGGAATCGTCAATGTGTGCGAATGAAATTTGTGTTTTGTTACTTTTCTCTTTCTATTTTTTTTTCTCGTTTTCGTTTGCTTCTTTAGGGTGCGCCACAGTGGCAAGCCCTTTTACGCTTCATATATCTTTCATTCTCTGTCACGCTCTATATATATATATATATATATATATATGTATGTATGTATAGATGTATCTATTCATTAACAATACATGATGCACGTACGTACGTACATACATACATGCATGCATATATATGCGATTGATCGATCGACTTAAATCTGATTGTCGAAAGAAAAAATTGAATTTGTATTTACCCGCGTAATAATCGTACTACGTTAGTCGGCTTTAATGCTCTCGACAATCGAAGGAAAAAGGAAAAGCAGAAGAGAAAAGAGATAGAGAATATTTATAAAAATAATTGAGAAGATTTTCTCAATTAATTAATTATTTATAAATTTCCGAAAAGGGTATATATACCAAATGTTTTCCAATTTAGATCGATGTGTGGTGGCAGGTTTATCTTTAGACGGGTCTGTTTAACGTTAAATACTTCCCATATAATCGTTTCTAACCTTGAAAAATAACTAGTTACGCGTAAGAAAAGTAGTACCTGCTTTCTTTCAATCTCGCTTTGTCGCGTTTATTTTACTTTTCATGAAATTCAACAATACAGAGAATAGATTTAACGCAAACGATAACACACACAGAAAGGTAAATAAATTCCAACTAATTTCGTTTGAATTTATTTCTATATCAATTATATATATATATATATATATATATATATATATATAATTAAAAATCTATGTAATAATAATAATAATAATAATAACAATTAAATTTATCAAATTGTTATCGTCGGAAAAAATATTTGTTATAGGTTATGTACAATCTAGATGGGAAAACTCGCATGACAATTGTCGTGTAAAATTATAACTCGAAAAGAAAAAAAAAAGAACAGAAAAAAAGAGAGAGAACACATATTATCATCGAATATATTTTAATTATCACAATGAAATAAATCGTATTTGTAAAATCGATCGATAATTGTAAATCATTCGTTTGTATATACGAGCGTTAAAAATTATCCCCTCGGTCATCGTTATAGAAATCTTTAACGCTTGCGCAATTCAAATATGACTTCTTCTCTTTTTTTCTCCCCCCCCCCTTACGAACTTAAATCTAATAAGCGTTCTTTCTTCTTCTTCTTCCTCCTCTTTCTACTATTTCCATCTTATACACACAGGATACATAGATTGACGCGTTGAGATGCATTAGTTTCTTCTTTTTTTTTCCAGAATAAACAATTTCACGTGTCGTAACAATTTTATATATAGACATATACATATAAACTATATATATATATATATATATATATATATATATATATATATGTGTATATAAACAAAAATTTGTTTTCCACGATATTGTGAGAAACTTCTTCGAGAAAAAGAAAATATTCAATTAAAACGTTCGAAGGAAATAAAAGTGTGTTCCCATTGCGTTGTCGTTAATGCGTACGTACGATATATATACACGACATTTTAAATAAGATGCGTTCGTCGGGCGTAAGTGTAAAAGTTATTCAAGACGATGAAAATATTTACGAGGATTATTGCGATTATTCGGACGTGAATGATATGAATGACGTGACTCTTAATATAAGAAGAATGCAAAGGAAGATCAACGATTTCTTGACGCAACTTTTACAAGAGAGTAAAACATCGACCGATAAAAAAAGTAATGATTTATTTTTATCCAAAATAATCGATCGATTGTATTTTGATTTTTATACGTTCGTTCGTTCGTTCGTTTATTTTATTTATTTATTTATTTTCCCTCACTTTAAATTGTTATTTCGTATAAATTTTAGGTCACATGGCCGTTTCGGATACGGATTCAAACTCAACCGATGAGGATGTCGAAGTCGAGCCAAAGAAATGCAAGTTAATGAAACATACCTAATATATTTATATCTATATATATACATACATAGCTTAATTAATAAATATACAAAAGATGTTTATTTTTATTAAAACGTAATAACAATTTTCTTTACGCCCGTCCTTTCGTTGTTATAGCTTTTGCCCTATCGTGTCTCGCGTGTGTATACGTAACCTTTATCATTCTATCTCGTCCCGAACAAAATCACGTTTATAGAGGATCTATCATCGTATAACTTTGACGAATTGTTTCGTCGAAGACGTATATATAAAAAGAGAAAAGAGGAAAAGTTTACGCATTATCGGTAATGTTCCTTACGAAAGATATAACGTAATAATATGTTTCTCGATTGATATCGGTTTTCTATTTGTCCGATTTATTTCCCATAGCGTTCTATCGTTCTTATAACCTCTGGGAATGAATGAACGTATAAACAGTAACAATACCTAATCACAGTGTTTAGTTTTTCTTTTCTTTTATTTTATTTTATTTTTATTGTCGTTATTATCACATATATATATATATATATATATATATATTTATATATACATATATATATATTCTCTTATATCATATTATCTGACAGATATTACAATGATAATCTGAGTAACACACATATATATATATATTCAATGTTTTCAGAATGAAATATGTCTGCTATACTATCAAATGAGTCCCAGATGAGATATCTGGTAGAATGGTTCAGGGAATGGTCGGAAATGCAGAGAGGAGATTTTTTAGAGATATTATTGGAACAATGCGGATCACCTGGTTTAGTCAATGGATTGGTACCAGGAATGGAAAACATGAGCTGTAAAGAAGGTTCCGACAGGCCTCCGAGCTTGTTTCAATGTCGTGTCAAACTGTTCAGAGAATGGAGCCAAAATTGGTCACAACAGGAAAAAGATTCCCTGTTGGCCTCGATTAAAAGCATCGACGGGAAATTTGCTGGGAATTATGAACAAAGGTTATCCGCATTAATGGAAGATAATTGAATGATATCGCTGGATGTCCGGTTAAATTAATTACAAGCATTAAACATGTAGTAACTAAAATTTGATATTCAAAGGGAACGAGAGATTTTATTTATGAGCCATTAAGATGTATTATAGAATAATCGTTGGAATTTCAATGGTAAGCTATTATATGATTATGCAAACAGCTAAGGGAAAATTTGTCCGATATTTTTCTTTCAAATTTTATGAACGATCATTCACAATCCTCGCATTGAACTGTATTAAACAGGAGAAAGTGTATTATTATTCGTGCTTTTATAACATGAATTTAACATATTTCCAAAAAAAAAGAAAGAAATTTCATAGTTAGCACATTTTTAAATAATTGCAACTGTTGTTTCTTTATCATAAGAATATTTATAAACAATCTGTATGTGAGAGTTAACAAAAAATATTGTTGTATCAGCAATTAATGATAATAATTTTTAATTTAAACTATAGTCCATGAATAATCATCGATTGTTATAGATATATATATATATACATTCCATATTGTCAGTATTTACATTGTATGTATTTGGATGTGTGTCATTAAATATATTAAGAAAATACATATCTTTTTTGTTAAATAAACTTTAATGAATTGTTTGAAAAAGAAAAGCTCCAAATATACAATCAATTTTTGTCGTTATCATTGATGAAAACCCTACATTCAATTTACATAGAAATAATATAATATACATTATATCTCCTCTTAATATTTACACATGCCTTAATAATATTAAAAAATATATAAATATTATTAGCGTAACTATTCACATTACATACAATGTAACAAATTTATTAATATATCCATTATTAGAAAAATTAATTCATACCGTTTCAACTTACCCAATTTTATTAACAAATTATATTTTAGGATTACTATTTATTGCATACTTTTATATCCTTTTTTTTTTTTTATAAACGTTGTAACCATTTTGTACAAATATTTTTAATAGCAGTTTGTCCAAGACGATCGGACTCCTTTAATATTTTTCTTATATCTTGAGCTCTTGAATATTTAACAGCAAGAAGATACGCAGCTTTCAATTGTTTACTTTCGATGTATGCACTTATCTAAAAAAAAAAAGAAGAAATAAATAAATAAATAAATAAAAAAATAAAGTAAGAAAACTTATCGAATACTCTTACTGTTTACGATTTTATAATGATCAAATCAAAAAGAAAAAGATCTCCCTTACTTTAAGTTCTATGTCTGTTATTAGCCTAACCAGTACATCTATCTGATCTTTCAAAATTTGCTCGGAATGATTGTATGAACGTTGAAGGATCAATTTTATACAATGCGTGAGCACGTGATCGCATATAACGTGGGTATTAGATGCTCCAGAACTACGACAACATTTTATTAATTGCTCTACGGCAGTAACGTTATCTTTCAAAGCCAATATGTGTCCTGCTAAAGAATATACTTTTTGTGGTGGAAGATTGTAGTCTACAACAAAAATTATATTACGTGCAACGTTATTATCGCAATAATTTAAATGCATATATAAATATATATATATATATATATATTATATACCATTAAATTATTAACCTTGCATAATTCTGAACGCTATACCGAATCCTTCTTCAATGTCACGTCCACAAAGAATTGCTAAAACGGCCAAGTGCGTTTTTTCTTGCTGATTACCAAACAATGTTGGTAACTCGGAACTACAATTAGCAGCATCAGATTCTATGTCCGGGAAAAGGTTTAAAAATTCATTCGGTGATCTTCCTTCTCTCTCGGCATTTCCCAAAAATTTGGCTATTTCCATTTGTCTACTTATAGTATTAATGTGCTTATCTATTTCGGAAGGCTCCATTTCCATGGTAAGAACATCATGATTACTATGATAGGAACTTGTACTCTTTCTTCTCCTTTTGCTAAAATCTCCAATACGCAATTCAGATTCTAAATGTTTTTGCGCGTCGGTCAATAGATGAACCCTGTTGCATAAATCCACATAGGTGGTAGCTTGATCAGTATAAAAGCGAATACATGTCATGGATGCTCTAATACAGTCCCTCATGAAAAGTTGAAGTTGATACAAAATATAAAAGGATTGTTTTTTTTCTAAACAATGGCAAACGTATATCAAATATTTCTTCCAAAGTAATAAACTTGGATCTTTGGCTTTCATAGATTCTTGTAATTTCTCAGCGTTTCCAGTTTTTAAACAATACATATAAACAGCGTTGAAAAATAATTCAGGCTCTAAATCATTCTCCAAGATATAGTCGAGACATTTGTCGAATTCCTCGTGCTTCAAATAAAACTCCAATATCGAATTGTAACTGCCGTATGTAAGTAAATAATAAAGGCTCTCCTTGTAATAAATGTTCCCTTTAAATCCATGTGCATGCTTTATCGTCAATTGTCCTTGACTTATAGCCTTTAAACTATTAATTACAGACAATATCTCAGGCGCTCTGTCTACCCTCTGATGAGAATGTAACAGATAATAATTGTTCGTATTTGAGTTATCCAATATCTGTAATATCTCCGTTAACAGGGGTGGATCCTTCATCGGACGATTTTTCACGCATTCGCTTTTCTTTTGACCGGGTGAATTTTTCTCCTCGAACGTATGTGATTTCATTTTGTCCGTGTTAACTTTGATCTCGTCCAAACCTTCGATGGGTTTAGAAGCGGACTCCTCCTCCTTTGGATGAGATAAAATTTCCCAACCATCGATGTCATCCTGAATGACCTTGTCGAGACAATGAAGAAATTTCTCTCTCGCTTGTTCAAAATATCCGACCTTTAAACAAGCTTTACCCCAAGCTGCCCATACACCTTGCGTATCCAATCCCGATTTAGTACTAACGTCCAACGCCAATGTCCATTGTTCTTTCTCGGTTAGTAAATCTCTTAATTTTCTCAAAGCGTGCTCGTCCATGTCGTACGAAGGTATGAGCGACAAACAATCAGAATGTATGAGGGTAGTGATTAGATCTATCTGCGATAGAAAACGATCGCAGTGAGCCAATCCCGTGTTGAATCCTAATTTGGCGCATTTAACTTTCGCCGCAACCAACAACGACTTTATCATCTTGATAATCACAATGTGATCTATTTCAGGATTTACTTCGCCATCATTAACCGGGTATAACAGTTGTTTCATTTCATCGCAACGATCGAGTAGAAAACTGTATCGATTATATTTATGTCATTCTATGGATATTGTACTTTAGAATTTAATATTTATACATATATATATATATATATATATATATATGAAAGATAAATACCTTGTATATGCTTTGTGATCCGAATGTAAATTAAGAATAGCTAAACATAAGGAAATGCTAGGAGCGTACTCGAATGAAAATTCTTCCCTAATGGTATTGTTATGAGCTTCGTCCTTCGTTAATCTCCAATAATCTAACGCTTCGCTGTTAGGCGTCGATGCCGTCCCTTGCATCATATTCATTTGCAGTGTGGTCTGAGATTTACAATCCTCGCAAACGCGTACAGGTACAGAACTCGGATATCCAGGTACTTGCATACGACTTTGAGAACAAACGGCACAAACTACACGACCACATCTACGGCAATGATGCCTTCTGTTAAACATCGAGAATATCACAGTTTTACAACAGCTACATTCCCTGGCCTAAAAAGAAATTTTTTTTTTTTACAAATTTTTATATCAACATTATCTGCGGCTTCATTTCAAAAATATACCTTGTCGTTGGGAACCCATTCTTCCTTTGTAGGTACCTTGGATGGCATCATAAATTCATTACTTTCATTCTCCAAATTAGAATCCTGCATGCTCCTTGATTTATTATCGATACCATCGCGTTGTAACGAAACCCTAAAGTCTAACGCCTTTTTACTATAAAACCTTATAATCTTATCGAATTCGTTTATCGATATACCTGTATCTTGCAAATCGGCGTAAACGATATTTAATATCTTTTGAAGAGTTTCGAACTTACAATTCATTAACAATTGTTCTAACATTAAAAGTGGATCCTTTATAAGATGAATATATAACGATCTTTCCTTATCTTTCAATTCTTTCAAAATGTCTATACCGATCAATGTTCTTTTGTACTTAACTATATCCTTTTTCTTACAATATTGTAACAAATAATTAACGAGGAAGGACAGCGCACCGGTGGATTCGACCTTTTTTAATACCACCTTACATATTTTCACCGAATGATTGTGCGGCAACGATTGAAGAAGCTGAAACAACAACAAAAATTTTCCACATTCGTCATATCAATAATAATAATAATAATAACAATAATAATAATAATAATAATAATAATAATAATAATAATATAAACGTTTCAGAAAAATAAATAATGTTTCCTGCCGTCATAAATTTTTCGGACGATTACCTTCGAAGCCTGTTTAAAGTCTTGCCTTTCGTTCTTTAACAAGCCGATTAAAAAATCTTGCGCGACGGATGATTGTGCTTCCAACGTAAATGATTGACACTCGAGCCATTCTAAACACAATTCAAACTTGTCTACGCTTATCAAAGATTGCATTATATCGAATGGATCAATTCTGTTGGTACAGTATGCAACGTCGTACCATGTGTTATTGTATTTGTTTGGACAATAAGGCAACATTTTACGAAAAATCGTTATCCTACGTAATATTTCCTTCATTTGTAGTTTACAATGCAACGGTAATTTATTACTGTCCGAATGATTCAGAGCATGAACCAAAATGCACTCGCAAACATATGCCTGCCATTTGCTAATATTATTTAATATCATTTGCGCCAATATGTGTATGTCGTTGATCTGATACAAATATTCTAATATCCGTGAACTCGTCGTGTCCTCCTCTTGTTCGGACGTTAAACGACTTAAAACTTTATCCTTGAAGTGCCGCAATTCGAAAGTTTTGACAATATTATTGTCCGACAGAGAATCTATAACGTTCAAACAATCCTCCCATTTCTCATTTTCCCAAGCTACCTTAAACCAATTCCACAATTTGTTAGTTGGTACCGTTTCGTGGATGGCGGTATACGTTTGATTATCGTTGAAGAAACATTTCAATTGATTTATCCAAGGGGAATTCAAAAAATTCTCCAAACAGGCAATGCGTCTTAGATTATTGCAATTTTTGTCCAATATCGTTGGACGTTTGTTTTGCATTTTTTGTACGAGGTAAGAAAGGATCCAACTGTGACCCTCCAAATATTGCAACAAATTGTCCTTGATCAATAACTTTTCACGAACGAACACATCGTCCTCGTTATCATCACTTTGACAATTCTCTACGGAAATTTGATAACTGTCGTCATACTTCAATAATATTTCGTAAGAGTGACGAGCGGATTTGTACTCGATAACGACATCTTCTTCATTTTCGAATTGTAAGTAATCGTTTAAAGAGAAAATATTTTCCTTCGAACCACCGATGTTATGTTCATTTTGTTTATCCAAAGACGACAAATTCCGATATACTTTAACAATATGCGGTAATAATATTATTTTCGTTTCTTCTTCTAATTTCTTGGTATCGTCTAAGTGATAATTCTTTTCTAAATAATAATCTAAATATTCCTTTGCCGCTTCATTCAAATTTTTGCTCAGTGTCGTTGATTCGAATACCTTTTGATAATACAAATCGAACAAATGTAAAAAGAGTAATTTCGTCGAATTTAAACAAAAAGGATCTACTTACACGTATTTGTGGTGTTTCGTTATACTCATTAGCCATAGCAAAAATAACTCTTGGATCGTGTACCAAGTCTAAATCCTGCCAAGCCGGCTCGTTAAGTTCTATAGTAGGTGACAATGATATTTCATTTAACGAGAGACTGCTACTGAGTAACTTGGAACGAAGTGTATGAAGCGTTACAAAACCAAGATCACCAATTACATAACCAATGGACATCAAGGAAACTGTATGCTTTAAAATATTAAAGGGAGAATTGTTAGCCCAAATAACGAGCATCGCGTGTATGAACATGACGTTCCAAGTATTTAAAAAAAATGTTAATGTCTCGTCTCCGACGGACAATTCGCTAAGATCCAACATTGCGAGATGTGATGTCTTCTTCAGTATAGTTTGAATATTCACATGTTTTGATAGATCGTTCAAGCACGCGTAAGATAAATTAGATTTCATTGAATTTAAACTGTACAATGCTTGCAATAGTTCCATCAATATCTCCGATATACATTGATTGGGATTGCTCGATACAAAACTTTTGGAATCCTGTTAAAGATACAATTGAAAAGATCACAAATAAAATTTAATAACGATAATCTCAGATATTATTTTTATATCGTTTATACTTACAGATATATCAAAATTTCCATTTAGTATTATACAACCGTAATTAGTATTGTCGTTGTCAGATTTGTTATTATGATAATATGGAAATATCGGGCAAGTGCTTATAAGAATGTTGTAAACTAAATCAACTTTTAATTTTCTAGCAATTTGCTCGAGATTTTCAGGTTCAACGTTTTTATTAAAAAGGTGATAACTAAAATACCTGTGAAGTGGTATATTTAACAATCTAGTTGCCGTTAACAATTCCGTATTATCTGAAATAAAAAAAAAAAAAAGATCATTAAATTGATATTACGTAAAAAAAAGAAAGAGACAATTATTCGTACCTGTATTAATTGGAGCGATTGCTTTTAAATGCTGTAAATGGAACTGTAAATTTTTAAAATAATTTTTATTGTTGTTATTATTATTATTATTATTGCAACTTGTTATTATCTTCTGTATTATTTTTAATTCTTTAAATTCAACGCTGTTCTTAGCGTGCTCGTCATCGACTATCTGTTTTTGCGATTGTTTAAATTCATCGTATTCAGTCATAATATTTGTCCATAATTCATTCTTTTCTTTCCACTCCTCAACGGACAATGGTATTGTAACATCAGTTAATAAATTTGTCACAGGTATATCTTTCTTATTCTCATGTAATAGTTGAAAAACTTGATAAAACAAACGACTATGTTCAGTGTTAGTCAATGATTTGCATAATGTTATATATTTCATAGCAACATCACAAAGGCTCTGTGAAATTGGATAGGTATTGCCCAAAGTTAAAGCTAAATCCAATACGCTTAAAGTTAATATCTTGTTGTTGTTAAGATTTGGTTTTAACATTCTCATATGTGTTTCTTGGGAGGCTATGAACGTTTCAAGTTGATTGGTATATCTTGAGGAATGCATAGCTTCTTCTACAACTAATCTTATGGTCTGTGAACAATGATTACAAAA
The DNA here is from genome assembly GCA_911387685.1 of Dolichovespula media. Lineage (NCBI taxonomy): Eukaryota > Metazoa > Arthropoda > Insecta > Hymenoptera > Vespidae > Dolichovespula > Dolichovespula media. The sequence continues at coordinate 1,271,345 of OU426872.1, forward strand.
TCATTCGACGATTATAATATCGTTTTGCAAATAAAATTTAATATGTCGTAGGATAGTTGAAGTATAGTTTAATTAAAAAAAAAAAAAAAAGAAATTAATCACCTCCAACGTAGAAGATTTTATATTTCTCTTTGAGATATTTCCTACTATCGAGGGACACATCAGATTCAACATTTCTTGCTTGAAATGTTTCAGCGCTTGTGAAAATCGAATTTCACTATAAAGTGGAGTATTTTCCATATTGAACATCTGTCGAAACAATAAAGTTATCATTAATTTCAAAGATGTTAATTAATTAACTTCGTTAAATAAAGACACATGGGAAGAGTATTTATCTATATAGGAATAATAAGTTGTTATGTTTTCAATAACTTAGCTTTTTGCGTTAAGTATCAGTTCGTAACAACACGATAATATATAATGTCCTATTTATAAGATAGATATTATTATTTATATTCGTATTAAATATTACAGATAAATTCAAAGGACGAGGAAACATTTGAAATAAGCTCGTATGACAATTATTACGATGATATCAATGAAAATGAAATAATCAAAGTCGGTGATTTCTTTAACCCGCAACTATTGAAAAAAGATGAGAATAGATACAAACCCCTACACTCTTATGTAAAGCAATATAATCAACGTGTAGCTAAAAACAAAGTACAGATACCCGATACATTTCCTTATTCCCAATTGAACAAAGAACAAATATTAAATCTACTCCAAGAGGAAGAACCGCATATTGCTGGATTTAAAAGTGAAATAAATAAAGTATAATAACATTTGTTTTTTAAACGTAATACTCCATTAGATATAAAGAATGCATTATGATATACAGAGAACTGTTATATTGTTTAATAGTATTATCCGGAAATTTTAACGAGAAAGAACGTAATAAAATTGCTACCAAGAAAAAGAGATGCTTTCAATTTAATGAAACTAAAACGTGCATCGACACCGTCATTTAGTAAGCTGATTTATAATAGTTAAACAAAAATTATAATTTCCATTATTGAAGACAAGCTCACACGTATTATTTATAGAATTATTTGCAAATGTATAGAAAATAAAAAAGTCTCCGGGGATAAACATAATGAACCAAATCATGATAATATTATACCTGAAAATTATAGAAAATTTCATTTACTAGAGAAACCTGTAAGGAAAAGTAATAATATTATTAAGATAAAAATATGATATAAAATAGATTGTATTCTTTGAAATTAGAATTATCAAGAAGAAGACTCATCACCTTTGTTAAGCATAAGCATAGAAGAAATTAACAAATACATTGATTTAAGTACAACCATGGAAGATACAATGGAGTCTACCGATGAGAACGATTACGACTACGATGCTTTTAAAATGGATTATCAACAACAATTAAAAAAAGATAAAAAAATAAGCGATAAATTACGATACACCGATATAGGGAAACAAGTGACAAAACAAGAACAAATTATTAAGAAACCGTTTGAAAAAGTTACAGATACTACAAAACATTGTACGAAGAAAGATATGGATTATTTTGGCTTTAAAGCTATAAAATGTTTAATTTACAACTACCAAAACGTAAAAGACACAACGGAAGCAAAGAGAATATTATCAAAAATATGGCTAATTGTTAAAGTATGGCTGTGCATTTATGTGTGTATTGCGATTCCATGTTGGTGCCAAAGAGGAAGTTATTTATTTTATATATATATATATATATATAAATTATTTTTAAGTATACGCCAAGAGAATAAATAAACAACTAATATTTTATACTTTTTTCATATAACAGGATGGTGTTGTTGTTGGTTTCGTTGTAAGGTTTTCTTTCCCAGAAAAAGGATAATCTTTGTAAAACAATATTATATGCGAAATCCTCCAGGTATTTTAATACCAAAACTTTCTAAAAAGAAACCGATTAAATACGAACCGTCTGAATATGAACAAGACATGTATGAAAAACTTGAAGCTGCAATAAGAAATATATAATACAAATAACTACAACCGCAAGCATATGTATAATGCGTATAATAATATATAAAAATTTTATGAAATAAGTAGTAATGTTAGTTTAAATGAGTAAATAAATAAATATAAAAATACCTCTATAACTTCTTGCGCTTTCTCATAATCATTTTTCCACAAACATTGGATAACTAAACTTTCTTTCGATGATAACATTAAATTAATAAGAAATATTGGCTGATCTGCATCTTTTAAAATTATATTATCTGAAATAGTTTTATTCTTTAACTGGTTCCACTCATTAATATTATCAGCGGCAACTTCTTCTTCCGAGCTACTATCCGTTTTTATTTTCGTATCATCCGAATCACTACTATGATTTCGATAAAAAACAATATCATTGAATTTCTCTTGAGGATACATTATATTTTCCTTTAATAATGTACCAGGACTAGTTTCAATTGTAAAGCTTTCAGGCAGGCCTACGTTTTTGATAAAATAAGAATTTGTATGAAGATCCAATCTCCATTTTGCATCGGCCAGTAATTTTACTAAATTAGATATCTTTGGACTTAATTTATTTAATTCCTCTGCATAAGTTGGGTCATATTTGAGTTTTCTTATTTCGATCTCTGTAGCTGTGATACTATTTTTTAAATAATATAATATTTCTCGAACGGCATATTTATTACAAATAAAATTCACATTATTGTATTTCATTGATCTATGAGTAAACGTTTGCTTCTCATTTAGCACAATCATAAGATCTTGTGATTTATTGTCGCTATGACAGAAGTCGTCATAGCTTAAGAAAAGCAAAGAAAATATATTTTCCATTGTCTCTAATCTCAATGAGAATGGCAATAAAGTACACAAATAAGATTCCATGTCTAGTAAATGTTTTGTGATATTCTGATATTTTGCATTATAAGTTTTACAAAGTAAAATTGCTCTTAATGCATTTACCATACTACAATAAGCTTGAAAAATATTTTCAGATTCTGCAGTACCTCGTAATAATTCTTTAATTCTATCATGATCTATTTCGTGTATATTTGTAGCCTCCTTCAATAATGAAAGTACTGTACAATTTTCCAGAAGATACAACATACGTTTCAATGGTATTGCGTTTACAATACATATTGATTCTGCACCATCTTGACCTTCCTTTATAGCTTCTGGATCTTTTAGATTCAGAATCCAATTCATAATTTCGGTATACGTCTTTAACGTTGTATTTAATTTGTGAAAAGTGTGATCAGTAAAAATATTAAGATTACAATTTTGTAGTAGAAATTTTAAGATTTCATATACGATGGTACTGTCTATCCAGTTTTGTAATTCGTTGGTATCTTCTTCCGAACAGTGATGTAAAAATTTTAACAATAATATTATCCAAAAGTGTTTTAGAGGAGGATGCGACAATATCATTGAAACTTCATTATAATTGCCAGTTATTAAGAAGGTATAACACATATTCTGAAAAGGAAAAAGAAAAGGAAACAAAATTATTTAGTCACTGGCAAACAATGTCATTTAATTGATCTTTAACAACATTACGATTCAAACTTACCAATATATCTGTTAACCAATGTGATTTCTGCGTTATTATTCTCCTAAGTATTTCCATTTCATTTAACATCATAATCTTGTCATTACTTTTATATTTAAATATGGCATTGCATATTCTAATGGCATCTTCTATAATAGTACCAGACTTCGAATGTCCATATAATTCATTCATACATAAGTTCCACTCATCGATAAATGTCATATCCGTTCTAGAGTATAATGCCAATTCTATATCTTTAATATTATCTGTCTTCAACGCTATAGGACATAACCATTTTAAAAATTCAGTCTTTTTAGATTCAGTCAAAATCATCTTTGATAGAATACACAAGAACGTTCTTAAATATTCATTATTAAACGTTGTTTTATTTCGAATTAAAGATGAATCGTCGTATTTCTTATTTACAAGAGAACTTTCATTAGGTATCATAAGTTCCATAATTTCTTTTAATGTAGTTAAATAGATATCTAATAATCCATTAGGAAAAATAGAGATACTAAATGAATATAAACAGCACATATTAATAATATGACATGCTATTATAGGGTTTTCTATTAAATATGCTTTTAAATATGATAAAGTCGACTGAGAAAAATCGTTAACAATTTCAGAAGAACCAACTTTCATATTTACATCGGAACAATACAATAGCAGCTCCTGCAAAAAATATAGAATTGTAAATAATATATAATTAATAGTTTCAGATAGAAGATGATCATTATAAAGTAGACGAACCTCTATTACATTTGGAGGTATATCGTTCATCAAATCTGCAGCAATTTGAAAATCTATGCTATTAAAGTCTATTGAAATATCTTTATTGGGACAAAATTTATCAGGGAAAAGTTTACATAGTAACAAATATTCGATCCAGCGAAAGTTATTTTCCTTTTTCTCACCACTAAAATAATATCATAGGTTAATATCTTATTATTATTATTATTATTATTATTTTATTATCTTCATACTTACATATCAAATTTAACTACAGATTTGAAATCTATATTATGAATCACATCTGTACTTTGTTCAGAACAAATATTGTGACGATGATAGGTTCGAAATATTTCATACGCCGTGTACCATAATTTGGATGAGATACACTTCTGTATTTCGAAAACTTGCATTTCCTTTGACATTTTTTTTCCGAAAACAAATTTTACACTTTTACCTGTTACAATCACTTATTCTTTTGGATAGTTCAAAACTTTGTTATAGGTTATGAAACTTACACGTTATTAGCGAGGGTCTTTGTCAAAAACTAATCACGACCTTTAATTGACTTCGGCGACAGGTGTGGACAAAATATGAACTACAAACAAAGGAAACATTTATTTGTTGCATCGGTGTATAAGCTTCTGCAGGTAATAGACTTTTCACGCGTAGAAAAATATATCTGTCCATTTATCGTGAAAGAAATGCGTATCGACGTATCGATCGTAGTTCATATTTTGTCCATACGTGTCGCTGACGTCACACACGAGGTCTCGAATGGTCTCGAACGATAGGTAGTGAACGGTTTTAACATTTTCGATTAAAAACTTACGATATATTATAAATTTCATTTTTTAAAACTTGCATATAATATTCTTCGATGTTTTTATATTTTTAACGTGTAAGTTATTTAAGATACAGAGTAACTTTGAAATAGATTAGTATGAGCTCTAACCTAATCTTACATTAAGTACTTGTTTTTTGTTAGTTATTCTAAACCATGGCACCTAGAAATATGAATTCGTTAAAGAATAAAGATATTTATAAGCAAAACAGACGGAAGAAAAGAGCAAGAATAATAATAAGAAACTTGCCGTTTCAAGTAAGTTCTCCTGTAATATTTTAACGTATAAAATTTGACGATATTGTTTACTAATGTTTTCTTTTTTATCTCCTTAGATAACGGAGAATAGTTTGAAGGAGTATTTTAGTCAGTATGGAAAAATTGAAGAGGTAAAAATATTAATTAGAGCTGATGGAAAACCTGTTGGCTGCGGATTCATTCAATTCGATCACGTGCAAAGTGCAGCTAAGGCAATACATTATGCGAACATGAAGCCACTTCAAGGTAGATCTGTTGTAGTCGATTGGGCAGTACCTAAAAACAAATTTAAGAAAAATGCAATGGAAGATGTAAAAGAGGAAAATGACGTTGATATTGACATTAAGAAAGAACCAGATGAATTAGACGATGACGATGAACAGATAGGAAATACTGACGATGAAATAAATCTTTTCGATAAATCAGACAAAAATATGGATGTGTAAGTAATCGTTAAAATCCTTATAAATGAATGTGGATGAGTTACTTATGTAAAATGTATTACAAATTATTTAATTCATATTTATAGCGATGAAGAGGATAAGGAGGATGAGGAGGATATGGAAGATTTATCAGAGGAGGGAGAACAAGATGTTAAAGATGAGGAGGTGATAGAAGAATTGTTGGAAGAAAAGGTAAATAACGAAGATGAAAGAATGACAAAGAATCCCAAACGAGTATCCAATGATGTTCACGAAGGGAAGACTGTATTTTTAAAAAACGTACCATTCTCTGTGAAAAATGAAGAACTTAAAAATTATATGGAACAATTTGGTCCAGTTTATTATGCTCTTATTTGTGTGGACTCCTTAACTGAGCATTCCAAAGGAACGGCTTTTGTTAAATTCAAGGTAATAAATTTGTATGTATTATAATTAATGAATTATTAATAACGTAATGGATGAATAAAATTTTGAACTAATATATTTTTTTCAGAGTATAGAAGGCGCTGAAAAATGTTTATCGGCTGGAACAGAACTACGTTTATGTGATGCTATTCTCGAAGCACATAGAGCTCTACATAAAAATGATATTACGAATAAAAATAATCAGAAGGATAGGAAAGAGAAAGATTCGAGGAATTTATATCTTGTAAAAGAAGGAGGTAAGTATATATATATATATATATATACATATAATGAGAAAATCTAAAAATAATTTAGTGATGCTATTCTAAAAATCAATTAAAATATTTTCAGTGATAATAGCTGGAAGTCCGGCTGCAGTAGGCGTATCAGCTACAGACATGGCAAAACGATTACAACTTGAACGTTGGAAATCTCAGATACTGCGTAATTTGAACATGTTTGTTTCGAGAGTGCGCTTGGTTGTTCAAAATTTGCCGGCATCGTTAGACGATGTTAAACTTAGGGTAATTTTTAAAAAATATAGCGGTCCTAAGGCAATCATTAGAGAGGTATGTACATATATATATATATATGTATATATGTATACATTTAAATTTAAATATAAAGAATATTTTCGTATTTATATATGTTTATAGGCAAGAATTATGCGTGATTTAAAAAATATAGATTCAAAGGGTGTAGGAAAATCTAAAGAATATGGGTTCGTAACGTTCACAAAACACGAAGACGCTCTGAAAGCTTTACGAGCTATAAATAATAATCCAAATATTTTTAGTCCGCACAAGGTAAAAAAAAAAAAAAACCGACGAATTATCTTAATTAATTAAAGTATAAAACTTTTGTTAAATTTTAATAATATGATTTTTATTAGAGGCCGATAGTTGCCTTCTCCATAGAAAATCGTATCATGGTTAATGCCAAACAAAGAAGAATTCAAAAGAGTCAAGCGCGGAATCCTCTTTACTCGGGAAATAAAGATCAAGTACAGAATAAAAATGTCGATAAAATGCATTCAATAGGGGAAACGAAAGCCTTGGCCAGGAATGGAGAATTGGAGAACGATAAGAGATCATTCTCGGGGATTAAAAGTAAGCCCGGAGAAACGAAGATTAGATCGAAGTTCAATTTGAAAAATCAAAGTATCCTGCACAATAAAATAATAAAGAAAGAGAAAAAGGCGGCGAAACACGATCACAGCAGAAAAACGAAACTAGAAAGAGCAAAGAGAGAATTGAAGGTAAGGATGCGTCTATGTATTTGTATTTTTCTTTTTTTACCGCGACGACATATTTAGAGTATTTTTATCTTTTCTTTTTTTTTTTGTTTTTGTTTTTTTTTTAGACCAAGGGAGTTACCAAAAGGGCTAACACGGAGGATGCAGACTTCAATAAACTCGTAAACAGTTATAAAAGTAAATTATTGGCGTTAGGTCCGACCAGATCGAAATGGTACGACACTTCGTAAAGAAAAAAAATGAATATATAAATAAATAAATAAATAAAGAAAAATTCATATTTTTTTAAAAATCATACTTAACCAAATAATTAATAAACATCGATGTAACAAACTCTGTACATTTCAATAAATAACTCATTGTCGTACGATATATCGTCGTTTTATCTTAACAACAATTTATTCGTTTAATAAAACTCAAATGTGTTTTTCTTTCCAATGGAAACTATATATTTTTTTGTTTGCAGTTTATGTGTTTATTATTTTATACACACACACACACACACACATATATATATAGTTTCTATTTTTAAAAAATCCTCTCGATACCCTTCTTAATAACTCCTGATCCGTAAATGTCAATCTAACAGTTATATTCCGTGAAATAATCGGCATAATCCCCTCCCCTACTCGATCCTCCCACTTTGTTGACCTGTGTTTTACCCGCGATGGGGACTTCAAGAGAGTTATAATTCCATAGCGCTTACTTAGTGCAAACTCAACTGCATTGCATTCGCTTCTGCGTTTGTATTGGTGTTACGACTTTCTGGTTTTTCCTTTTCCTTTTTCTTTTTCAAATTTAATCGTGGTCGCAAAAAGAAAAAAAGAGGGGATGAACGATGACGATGATGAGTCGAGTGTGTTCGTAAAAAATTAACGAGTAATATATTAAATATCAATAAACTTTCTAAAAGATGATAACTGCGTTGAGGTGAGTTAAAAATATAAACATTTAAACGACTTTCCTTTTTATACTTTCCTTTTGTAAAATACTTTCTCTTTCTATCGTTTTGAAGTCGTCCGATGAAAAGCGCGAAAATTCGAATAGTTTTTTTCCCCCTTTAACCTACCCTCTCCAGCGACAATCTTTCGAACGTATCAGAGCGTAAAGTGTAATTTTTTTTGTTTTCCTCCCTCACCATTTTTTCACCGAATTTTAGAATTTACGTTTCGCCGAGATTAATCTCAGCCTATTCTACGAGGTTTTCGATGGAAAATAAGTACGACAAACGCGTTATCAATAGAAGTATAGAAACTTTGACGGCCGCAGTTGAGAAAGACTTGTGCACGGATTATCGTCCGTACGCGGAAATACCCGGACCAAAACCAATTCCCGTTTTGGGAAATACCTGGCGTTTTATTCCTTACATAGGTAATTTTGTTATCGTTAAAATAATCCATTATTTCCGATCTACATATTTTCTTTGAGAGAAAAGTTCTTTTCTTTTCTTTTTCTTTTTTTAACCTTTACGTTGGATCACGTAGTAAGTCATGTGACCGTCGAATTTCGCAGGTGATTTCAAGATACAATCGGTCGACAAGGTATCGAAAAGATTACACGAATTGTACGGGGACATCGTTAAAATTGAAAATTTACTCGGCAGACCCGACATGGTTTTCGTTTACGACGCCAACGAGATCGAACGAATTTTTCGTCAAGAGGATAAAATGCCCCATCGACCGTCCATGCCTTCTCTTGATTATTACAAACACGTTTTGAGAAGGCAATTTTTCGAAGAGGATGCTGGCGTTATCGCTGTGTGAGTAAAATATCGGGGCGCTCGACGGGAACGTATATAAAATAATCTATAAATCGGTGCCCACAAAATTGCGACTCCCACGAAATAATTTTGTTTGATAATCGTCGACGATTAAAATGAATTCTCTCGTCAAAATTCACAATTGGCGCAAATCGATCGAATTCGAAACGACCAATCGCGTTATTTCGCCAATCTACATGGAGGTCAACGTAACGAAATAAAACATAACCAATATTACAAAACTATTTGCATTTAGAAAGCGTATCACTTTTCATATTCATACGTCTCGCGAACGATATAATTTCAATTTGAGTAGCATGTCGCAAAGAGGAGAACAGTTTGCATGACGATCTATGATAACGAAATATAATATCCTTTTGTATGGAACCTCTTTCTTAACTCTCGACTAAATGTTTTACATGATAAATCGATTGGTAGAGTGACACAATTATATAAATAATAATTTGTTTAAATGATTCGAATAATACATTATTTGTTCATAATAAAGTTATTTAAATTCAGATGAAATAACAAACGGAAGATATTTTTCTTTTTTCTTTTAATGATTTATAAAACTTTATCCAAGCTCGGTATATTATAATTCGTAATTGAAGTAAACGATAAAACAACACTTTTCACGCACACACACACACAAATTTTAATGAAGGTTTTATATCATTTGATTTCTGTTGTCAGTCACGGAGAAAGTTGGTATAATTTCCGTAGCAAAGTGCAACAAGTAATGTTGCAACCACGAACGGCAAAAATGTACGTCGGTTCTATTGAGGAAGCCAGTCGGTCGTTCCAATTAAGGTTTAAGTATCACTCCGAACGCAAGGAGCCTTTCCCTTTTCTCCTTTCTATTTTCTCCCATTTCATTTTATCTCTTTTTATCCTCACTTTCGTCAACTTTTCTAAACTTAACATCATTTTATTTAATATTATATTCTCCGATATTATTTTTTTAGGATAGAAAGTATTAAGAATATTAATGACGAGGTACCTGATGATTTTCTAAATGAGATACATAAATGGTCGCTCGAGTGTAAGTAATTACATTTATTTTTTTCTATTTTCTTTTTCTCGTCTAAAAAGAGGATTTAGAGAAGGTAGAACAAAAAAGAGAAGGAATAATAATTGAAATATTATTATTATTATTTTTTTAATTTATTTGAAATTGATTTATTTTTTAATGATTTTTAAATAATAATAATAATAATAATAACAATAATTATATTATATACTTTTTACTTATATACTTAATAAATATTTTTCTTATCCTTTTTTTTCAATCAACAGCTATCGCACGAGTCGCATTGGACGTTCGTTTAGGTTGCTTAGAAAACAATGCGAACGTTGAAACGCAGGAATTAATAAACGCAGTCACTGTATTTTTCAAGAACGTCGGCGTTCTTGAATTGAAAATACCTTTTTGGAGGATCTTTAATACACCTACATGGAAAAAATACGTTAATGCGCTCGATACTATTGTACGGTTTGTATTGAAAAGAAATGAATGTAGAAATGAAGAATGTAATAATTTAATTCATTTACAAATATGATCAGATCTATGTGTATATATATATATATTGAATTTGTAATACGATTTAGAATTACATCAAAATACACGGATTCTGCATTGAAGAATTGGAGGAATACATCGAATTTCAATAAAGAATTATCTTTATTGGAAAGAGTTTTGGCGTTAGAAGGAAACTCGAAATTGGCTACAATATTGGCACTCGATTTATTTTTGGTTGGCATAGATACTGTAAGTTTTATAATAATATTCACAATTAAAAAGCACACGTTTCTTTTTCTCTTTTTTTTTTTTTATATCTGAGATTATTGTTATTATTTTTCTCTTTTTTTTTTTTTTTTATACAGACGTCGAGCGCCGTGGCGTCAGTGTTATATCAATTGGCAATAAATCAGGAAAAACAAGAGATTGCTTACGAAGAAATATCCAATGTACTACCACCGAAAGATAGACCAATAGAATCGGTGCATTTGGAAAATTTGAAATATTTGAAAGCTTGCATAAAAGAAACCATGAGGTTCGGCGTTTTACATATCATACGATTCGATCATTGTGAGATGAATACTTTTATTTGATTTAATTTTTAATTAGGATGTATCCCGTTGTTATCGGTAACGGACGTTGTATGACTAAAGATACAGTGATCAGTGGTTATCATATACCTAAAGGAGTAAGAAAATCTTTTCTTTTATGATTAGCGTATAGTTATATTAATTTTTTTACTGTTAATATATATGTACGTGTGTGTGTGTGCGCGCGCATGTAGGTGCAAGTTATTTTTCAACATTACGTCATAAGCAATCTAGACAAATACTTTCCACGAAGCAATGAATTTTTACCCGAGAGATGGTTACAGGATGATGGTGTACGACATGCGTTTGCGTCACTTCCCTTCGGCTATGGGAAACGTATGTGTTTGGGACGACGATTCGCTGATTTGGAAATAATTATTGTAATCAGTAAGGTAAGTCGTAGAAACGAGGGACTGTTTTCCCATCTTTCAATCAATTGCATTGCACGAAGTATTTACTTTATTTTTCTTATTTCGTCAAATGAAAATATCTAAAAGGGAAATGTTCAAAATCACTATGAATTCGAGTCATGCTTTTCTTTTTTTTTTTCCTTAATGAAAAAGACGAGATGTAATATTTCCACGTTACTTCGTAGTAACCGAAGAAAGAGAAACTTACAACACGAATAAAGGTAATTTCATTAAGATACGCTTAGTGGTCACGAGATATTCGTAGTAGTTAACTTTCTTACGGTTACGCTGAATGAGCTCGGACAATAAAAATGATTACTGACTTTTTCATTCTTTCCTCATTCGGTAGAACGTATTACAACTACAATTAAAACGTTCCAATTGTGATATGTATAAAATGTACCGTTTGCATTTCGCATCTAATGATAATACTTCGCCAATGTAAATTGTTTGAACGTCGACATATTACGAATTAAATAGAATGATATTTGTAATAACGATGATGTACATACATATATATCATATATACATATATATACATATATATACATAAACAATTTCTTCATTTCAGATCTTGCAGTATTACAAAATAGAATATCATCATAAAAAATTAGATTATTATATTGACCCGTTGTACACACCAAAGGGACCATTGAAATTAAAATTTATTAACAGATAGATCTTGTTTATTTCTGTTTATTTCTTATGTCTGTAGTTGTCGATAATGCGATGAAAGTTAAAATGAACGATTCAGTTTTCAAAGGATGCACCTAGCGATAGGCAACACTCGATGCACGCATGCATGTATGAAGAAGTTGGGAAAAATTATCGAGCAACGTATAACAAACTCTCAGCTCTATCTATCGGTTGAACGTACGAACTAATTTATCGACACGATTAAATGATGATCATTAATAAGTTTATTATCGACAATTTTTATATTCTCACGGAATCTGTTATCTTAAGAACGAGCAAAACAAACAAGATTTTAGCTTACAATGCTTATGCAATTTTATGTGTTCGTCACACTGTTAATTTTATTTATATATACATACATTATAATAAATACATTAAAAACAAATACGTCTGATGTACGAATTGTCCCAAATAATTTGATACTTATAACAATTAATCACAGAAATCTATAACTGATAACAACGCTTGTTTACCAAGCACAATCAATTTTAAATTGACAAACGTGTGCGCGTGTAACTGAAGTAGACATACCACTTATCAAATAAATTATGTCTATTAAAGAGTACGGAGTATCTTTCATCTATAATATTTATAATAAAAGATGCGCATGTAATTATAAAACTTTGTTCATATTAATTTCAATGTTTTAATTTTAAAAAGGAATAAAGTATCATGAAACAAACTCATGGAAAAAAAAAATGCATTAATTTAAAATCTTCTATGTAAAGAATTAATATCACGAAGACTTCACCTATTTTATCGAGACTTAGTTTCCCCTATCTATTGATTAGACAAATATCATTTCATTCAGATATAAACTAACAATCCACTTTTCCCCTTGCGATTGATATTAATTTTATAATGTCCCATACCTATTTGTTTGTTGTAGTTCTTTTTTCTTTTCCTTTTTTTTTTTTTAATCACTTTTTTCGGATTTAACTTCCTCCTTTGAAATTTCCTTTCTGCGATCAGATTTGTTCATAAATACTCCAGGAAGATGGTCCTTGACCTGTTCCCTTAATTTTTGTGGAATAACCATAACAGTTGTCGTTACATTCCCTAAGAATAATATCAAGAACATAGCACTAAGAACTGACACATGCCAAGTAGCTTCTGGATGGGATATTAACATGAACAATGTGTATGCGTTATAAAGTTGGAAAAAGTATCCAACGAATAGAAACGGAAGGAGAAATGATAATCCTCGCCACATCCAAGAATGAAAACCTTCGATGGTAATATCCATATTATGTCTTTCGCCTAATGCTTTTAAACGATAGAGAACACCATGCTGATAACGAAATTGTAGATATTGTACTATACCTAAAAAATTTTAATACTGATAATGCTTAAAACACACAAGTTAATCGTAAAAGAAAAAAAAAAAAAGAAAAAGAAAATAAAAGAGAAGAAAGAAAAATCAAAAGAATGTCATCACAAGGGATAGAAAACTTACTAATATATACATTGAACCAGATAAATTGACCTCGAAATGCATACCAAGCACCTGTATTTGGCCACACTAATAAAACTGCGGACACTACGGTAGAGAGAAAGTGGTGAAACCGCCACCAACCTTTAATTCTTGATCCATTTACTTTAAGAATACTTTCTCTTATTGTTAGTGTGCAATAATACCAGACTAGGAGAAACATTAGACTCAGTTCCAATGTCCTAAAATAAAATTTAAAAAAAAATGAAGACATTACATACTTACAAAAAATAAATAAATAACGAAAAGAGTATCGACTATTTCAATAATATCTTACCTTACATTAGTGAACAGATTTAAAACGGATAGGACAAAACCAATTACAGATAATACTAATTTAAATTTTTCGTATTCATCTTTGTATTTAAATCTGAAAAGAAAAAAAAAAAGAAAAATGGATCATTTATTATCGATTGTAACACAATGTCTCTAAATATCAATATAAAATATTCTATATTCTTATTACATACAAATAATTAAAGGTCATTGACTTATTAATCAGGGTATTATATCGTTATATCGTCTGATTCTTCTTTTTTTACGATTAATTTATCGAAGTCATCATCGCCATTATTTATGCCGATTTTATTTTGAATGAAAAAAAGAAAAAAAATCCGCATATATCAATAAAAAAATCTCCCTGATTAATAGGTTATTGCCATTTAGAATCAAAAAGCTTACTTCTCATTTTTATTCAGTATAGAAACATTAACGTTGCCTAGTATAATTTGAAGATAAACGCCATTTGGTTTTGGTAAAGTTTGTTCCATTTCGTGCAATTGCAACTCTCTTCTTATCATATCTTTATCTAAAGTCATTCTTGTATTGCTCGCGTGAAGCCTAAACAATTCATTTTTATATAAGAAACAAGATATATGTATATATATCACGAAGAAGATATTGTTATCACAGACTTACTGTTTGAGAGATTTTGAAATAATACCCATTCTGTATCTTTGATGAGAAATTCCTTTGACACATTTCGCTTGTAGCTCTCTAACTTCCTCTAATTTAGCTAGATACTCCCTATTTAATGCCTACAATATAAATTGCATTAACGTCAAGACATTATTTATTTTCAATTTTTAACAATTCGCATAACATATAATTGTTATAATATATGAAATGAATATTAATTATATAACTAAGTTCACTGGCGATCGTCGTCATAAAAATAATAATAATAATAATAATGATAATAATAAATTGCTTTTTAACGAAGAAAGGGTAAGAAGAAAAAAAAGGAAGATATAAAAAAAATATGCTGGGAAGATCCATAGGTTCAAAGTTCACACGTTGATTTTCAACGTTATTGGTGATTATTTCTCTCTCTTTCTCTCTCTCTCTCATTTAATATCTCAATTTCATCTTTCATATGATTCGCCAAATAAACAACTTAACCTCTCTCGACAAAGAATAATACTCCTCGACGAAGAGGAATGAAAATGAAGGAAACGCCTAAACACACACGCACTATGCACACACACATATATGTATATGTAACATATGCATATATATGTATATATATATATATATATATATATATATATATATATATATATATTCTCCCACGAAAATTCCAATTGCAATTCTTTTACCTCCAACTCTTTGTAATCTCGTGCCAAATCGTTCCAATCTTTTAAACAAGATTCAACGTCGGTGTCCATCTTCTTGGGAATAAATTTTGACAATTTATTTCGTCTATATTACAAGAATATTAAATAAAGTTCAATGAAAAACTTTAAGTGATTATCGTAGAAATCGTTTCCTCGTGTACAATCGTTTCAACGCACCCCGACTACTACTACTACTGATTACTGAATATTTCGGTGTGTCACTATCGTTCAACGATATCGGGTATACATCGTGCTTGTTCCCCGATCAATGATAATAAATAATAAACTCTTGTTGAATCTCTTCAACGATGATTGAAAATAATAATTTCGAAAGAATATATACGTTCGGTATTATTCCATTATTACCGTCGTACGCTTCCTTCCACAAATAAATCGCTTTTATCGTAATTAAAAAATAAGTAAAAATTTCTCGTCGCGCGTAAAGATACTTAGGGCACCCAGTGCACCTTTCTACGACGTTGCTCGCGTATAAATCTTTGCGATCGCCCAACAGATGGCGTCACCTTCCGCCTGAATAGGAAAAATAAAAATTTCATCCGGAAAAGATTTCAAGCGCCATCTTCCGATACTACAGAAATTTAAAGTGTATTTTTTGAGAATATATATATATATATATATATATATATATATTCGTTCGAAATCTCTTTTATCATAATGAGCGTGATAAATGTTTTCGATAAATAATTATGATCTATTGAAATTGACCTCTTACACTTTTTCTTGCTTTTATTTTATTTTTTATTCTTTTTAATCGATTATTGTCTCTATTTGTTAATACAATGTGTCTTAAGATAATTTCAATAATTAATAGTCAATGTGCAAAGTTATAGAGAGGTGTTCAATACGCATATTCGTGTATGTATTATGTATATATATATATATACATATTTGTACAGAGACAGTTTAAAAAGTGTAGATTTTTCAACGGTCCTTGACCAAGCACGTTCCGCCACGATTTGGAATGGAAAAAAGATGATTTGCATTAGGCGACTACTGGGCTCGTTCTCTATTCTTTATACTCATTCCAACGTAATAAAAG
>OU426872.1:1292943-1327943 GCA_911387685.1 Dolichovespula media
ATGATAGTTTATTTATTTATTTTTTTTTTTTCTCTCAAACAAAATCATTATTGTGTACGTATCTGTGTCTGTCTGATGTGTCTGTGCGTGTATATATACACATATGTTTGTAATAATTAATGATTTGTACTTTACGTAGGAATTACTTTCACTGTCATTGTATTCGAGTAGCAGAGATCCAACGAATTTTCCACGACCGAACGAATTTTATCCAGAACGATGGATCCGAACGAAAAATGGTAATTATCAGGATGTGGTCTATCCTCTTGGGAATATACCATTCGGTTTAGGCGTAAGAAGTTGTATCGGTCGAAAACTCGCAGAAATTCAAATATCCCTTGTGTTGGCCGAGGTAATATTGATAAATAATTTTTTGCGAAAAATATATTAGGTTATAAATCTCTTTATTTATTTATTTATTTATTTTTTTTTTATTAAATATTAATAACGGGAATTCTCTATTTTCAGCTTGTTCGTACGTTTAAGATAAAATGCATGAATAAAGATGAAGTGAAATTGATATTGCACTTGATCTCTGTACCGTCTAAACCGATAAAGCTTAAATTAATACAGAGAAACTTTACGAAAAGATAGCGTATAAGCCGAAAATAATATTAACGAGTCGTACACGATGATTTATACATTTCTTTCTTTCTTTTTTTTTTTTGATAGATTCTTTTTACATTTTAGTATAATTAATAACATTATTATTTTTTTCTCTTTTATTATTAACCAGACGGCTAAATGTGAGACAAGACGAGTTTTATACAACCTCATATTATTTGTATATACAATTTGGATATTAAATTATTATTTAAGTAATAAGAATGCTGCAAGTTACATAAAAATGTGTGCAATTTAGGAAATTTAGGAAAATATCATCATCATTATTATTATTATACATTAAATTCTAATACCAAGGAATGTAAGAAAATTTATATTCTATTATGATCTCACTTTCTTACTCTCACAATTTTTCTTTAACTTACAGCCTTCTTTCTCTTATTGTAAGAATTTAAATTGATAACTAATTTTCTCTCTCCCCATTCTGTTGTGTACACAATTGTATCATACATGATGAGGCATTTAACATTATGACCTCGGTTATCATTTTTCTGCACACGATTATTAAATAATGTGCATGATAATTGTATTCATGTTTAAAATTATTGTATTACATATTATATTATACAGAACAATAATTTTATATATATATATATATATATGTATATATATATATATATATATATATATATATTTATAATATAATATATAATATATATACGATTAATATATCTATATCATATCACAATTATGCTTAATTAATTGTTAATAAAATTAGCGTTGGCACAAACCACTATTAATAATTTCCTTTACTTCATCTAAAAATTCAGGGAAACTACTACTATTATTAGAAAATTCACGAAATGCTTGGATTCTTTCAGTCTTCGTCATTTTTGCCGAGAGAAAACTCTTAACGCAGCAAGTTTTAAGTTCATAACAAGAATTATTTCTTGCCCAATTCCATGCTCGACTGAAATTTTCATAGCTAAGCATAGCTATTGAACTTTCCGTTAAAATATCTGATATATCAGACATAAGAAATTTATCTGCTAATAAGGCAGCATCTAAAAGCGATTCGATAGTCCTATTTTCAAAAGCAGCACCGTTAGCAGCCAATAGTAGTATGTCAAGTCCTTCCTTCGATGTATTTCTTAACTTAACGCGCCTCTTTCCTGACTCTGAAAAATTTCCCTCGAGCATCGCGCAAAAGGCATCCGATTTTTGACATAACGTTTGTCTACACGCATCGACCGTAGTACCATCGTCTAATTCAAATGTAACTACAGATGGCTTTGGAAGACTTTCATAAAGTTTTGGATAATCGGTCGTAACAGTGTCTGGTATTAAACCCTTATCGATAACTTCTGGACGAATTTGCAATGTACTTGCCAATTGGCAAATTGACCAGACAGCATTCTCGATCAATAAATGTTCTCTATCGTTTAATATATTTAATATTAATTGTAAACCGCCATGATTATTTAATAACGATTTCAAAATAACTTTAGACTTGATTATGAAAGGTATAGATACGGCTATCATAGATTTATGAGAATCTTCGCCACGTAATAATATAGACGTAAGATCTCCAATAGCACCGCCGGTTTCAGCTAAAGCACATAATTGCCGGGTATAATATTCTGAGCCATATAATGTTTGTGCTTCGAAAGCAAAGCCTTGCTTCAACAACGGAATTAGATAGGCACTATTTCTAAAAATAAAATCATTTATCATTGTTATTATTACCTTATTCATCGATTAATATTAAAACGTGAATTTTATATATATATATATTGTTTTTATTTACCTCACTATTCTGGTAAGTATTCTAGATGCTCTAGGATTTTTTGCATACCGAATATATTCAGATAATGGTTCAATTGTTATCGGATCAGCTAATCTATCTATCGGTTCGGTAAAATGACTCAATCTGCTTAATAAGGCTAAGGTCCAAGCGCTTGTATATTCAGAGGAAGTTATCTTATGAAATGTTCCCGAATCACGTGATTCATCCTCTTCAATTGATAACGACTTACAACTTTTCAAAGATTCTACTTCTTCTTGAGGTTCTATATATATATATACATGCATGAGAAAAACTTTAGTCCCATAATTCTTATTTTTATTTTAATCATTATATTATGGCTTAAAATAAAACTCATAATTAATATACCTTCTTCGTACTCTCCCCATTCTGTGTCGCTACAAACAGGACTATAGTTATCCTCTGCATTTTCATCTGTTTCTGCGGAATCATAAAATGGCAACGGCGGTGTACTTGGAGGAGAAGATAATACACTCGTTGAACTACATGGACTCCAATCATCTCTAGGATAATCTACACTGAATCTGAAAGTTAAATGTTCATACATTTTTTTTTTTCTTTTTTTCCTTTTTTAATATTTCAAAGAATAATCACACAAAAAACTATAATACTGACCGCCCTATCATTGATTTATAATACTTTGAATCTGTCTTTTTGTCCAAAGGTGAATCACTTTTTCGTTTTTTAGACATATCCTGTTCTTTTCTATTTTCCAGTACATTTTCTACCATTTTCTTTAATTTCATGATTAATACATCTAATAATCCATTCTTAATCATTATTGAAATACTTGGATCATCGTATATAAATTGTGCAAGAGCATGTAACAACATTGGATGATATTTTTCAATTTCATTCTTTCTCAAAAGCGTGAGCACGAGTTCCAAACCGGCATTATCTCTGATTTTTGCACGATTGACTGCTTCCCGACAAAACAAACACAGACTCAATAATATTTCCTTGGATAATTTTGAATGTTCATTAATTAAAGATATTAAAATTTCTATTGCCCCTGAACATCCCAGAATAGGACGACATTCCGCTATTTGGCTAAGATTGCAAAGACATTTAATCGCCATTTTATTATTTGTACTACAATTGTCAACAATGCATTTGTATCCCTCCAAATCCTTCTCTCCTCGCATTTGTTCGCCACACCGAGGATCGAAACTTATTAGAAATGCACACATGGCTTTTAAACATACTTCTACTAATTCTGAATATTTTGTATTTACAATAGCTTTTTCATTAGCTATGACTAATAAACCTGTAATATTTTTTATGATCCCTGCTTCCAATATATCTTCTCTACAACCTTCGTACATGTTCCAAATATTCCTATAAAAAATGAGATATATACATATATACATATATATAAGATCTTGATAAAACAACGATATTACAATAAAAATTATTACAATAATTTACCTTATTGCTCTGACTACCATTAGGTATGTTTGCATATTTGTTTTCGATTGTAACAATTTAGCAAGTGCGTGCACTGATCCAGCTTCGTACAAAGATCTGGCATGCCAGCCGCATTCACATAAATTACCAATTAATCTACAAGCACGACAGTGAAGAGAATTGTCCAATTTAAAATTTTGTATTATGTAAAGTACATAATATCCTATTTTAGTCCCCTTAACCTGTTATTAAGAAAGGAAAAAAAAAAAGACAGATAAACAAAAGTAAAATATTGTTAAGCGGAAATTTAATCACCATTAAAATAACGAATAGAAAATTACCTCCTCTCTTGTATCAGAGATCATGCACGCATTTGCTAATATACTTAATGTCATATTTAATATTTTTAAATCCTGAGATCGTAATAATTTGATTAAAACATTAAGACCTCCATCTTTAACAAATTGTCTATAGCATTTGGAGTCGTTTTTGAGTCGTGCCAGACAAGTAGTGATACCACTCTTTGAATTGTTTTTTAAGTACTTCGATAATTCTATAAAAATTGATTGATCTGATTTTTCATTTAACGATGACATTTGTGAAAAAAGGTTAAAATTTCTCTAAAATTTAAATTATTATAGATCGTACATAACCTCAAAATAGTTGCGCTATTGCAGAGCGACAACTGCTAGAGTGGTACAGGATGTTGCAAAAATGAATGTCGCGCGAGTTCCCTTTTCAATGTCATTGAGCGATTATCGCGCTTAGGTTCTCATTTATAAGGATAAAAAAGTAATTGTAGAAATCGTATCATTTAAAGATTTCTTATAAAAATTTCAAAATATCCACAATTATTGCAAATTTATTTCTCGCGATCCATTCGAAGGAAACCGCCATATTTTCGTAGTATCGATTATCGATGATACGCGGCGCTGTAAAACGCCGATGAATTGCCGGAATTATTCAAAATCGGATGTATCGTATATCATAATTATTCGTGATCCATGCGGAAATAATTCACGTTATGATTTACAATAATTCGTTCCCTCCCAACTTTTTTACCCATATAGAAATTTTTCTCGATTTTTCATTCGGTCGAACGTCTAACGCGCGACTAATGTGATACGACAATTTTCAATCGTTGACAATAATCGAATAACTTACTCGCGCGCGCGCACACGCGAGAGAAATATTTCAATGATGATTCGGCAATTCCTGCGAGATAATTAAATAATACTACTATAAGGTATCGAATCACATATTACATGCGCATATCTCGAAAATTCATCGAGAATAATACGCCCCGCGTATATTTCGCATAACCTATTCGTTCGATAAGTATACTTTAATTTAAAAAGAAATTTACGATTAATTTTAACGATTAAATTCCTCTCTCCGTCATATGCGATAATAATAATCGTCGTAAATAACAATTCGGTATAGTCGGTAATAATCGCTACTTTTCACGCGTGGAAGGTGTTGTTGCATCGCTTTCCCCCGTTTTTTTCTCTCAAAAAAAAAAAAGAAAAAAAAAATAGAAAGAAGAAAAAATAAAAGAAAACGAAAAACAAGGAATAACACTACATAAACATCAGTTCTTAATCTCGATGACAGCTTTCGTTTATTGGATAAAACATAAAATAACGTTAGAACCCACGTTCTAATATAATCGTATGATTTTTATTTCGATTTTATTACAGCGGGAGAGTATTTATTAAACGGATGAAAAATTGAGGAAAGATTATTCATAGAGCGAGAGAGCGAGCGAAAAAGAGAGAGTGGGAACGTGTGTGGTGTGTGTGTGTATGTGTGTGAGAGAGAGAGAGAGAGAGAGAGAGAGAGAGAGAGAGAGAGAGTGGGAGAGAGAGAGGGAGAGAGTGGGAGATAGGGTTGGAAGAACACGTAATATCTGTAACGAGCGGATATTCCAGGGAGTAAAAAGGCCCTCCTACCGTGACCAAGGGAAATCCCAATTTGATTCGGTACGTTCGTCGTCGTAGTCGTCGTAATCGTCGTCGTTGTCCCTGGAATGAATGAATGAATATTTACGTTTGGCTAGAGAATTACGTCGAGGATAATATGGCGGAGGCGTGAAAATGTTGGGTGAGGAGGGCACGGGTGATATCGGATTGTGACCTACGCGGCGGGGTGGAGACGACGTCGTCGAGCCGAGCCGAGCGATGTCGACAAGATGACAGCGGCTCTACGATGCTTGAAAGGTTGATATTACAATCGGTTATTGAGGATCATCGAGAAGAAATTAAAGTGATAATCGTTGGACGTTCGTCGATGACCACTTATGCCGCGTCTCTCGCGTTCTTCGTACATCCTAGTGTATCATCGTCGTCGTTATTATTATCGTCATCATCATCATCATCATCATCATCATCATCATCATCAGCGTCGTATCTGTCGTATCGATAAGACGATCTACGATCGTAAGAAATACAGAAGAGATACGACGAGTCACGATCGCCGCGCCCGTGAGATGTACACAGCGTCCTGAGTTGTTGTTATTTTCCTTCTCCTCCTCCTCCTCTTCCTCTTCCTCCTCCTCCTCCTCCTCCTCCTTCTCCTCCCCGTCATCGTCGTCTTCTACGAGGAGTGACGAAGTCAAACGATGAGTGTTTTCGGAGATTTTCAGCGCGTCTGGGTACAGAGATTCCCGGATAGCGCTTTACCGGCTGCTTGGGAGGAAGACGTCAGGGCGAATTTGGTAAAACACAAGCAAAAGGTGAGCGAAATAGTCTTCCATCCATCCGTCCGTCTGTCTGTCTGTCTGTCTGTCTGTCTCTGTCTGTCTGTCTGTCTGTCTGTCTGTCTGTCTGTCTGTCTGTCTGTCTGTCTGTCTGTCTGTCTGTCTGTCTGTCTGTCTGTCTGTTGACAATAATGATGATATCTCTAGCGTACACGGCGACGTATTTACTTTTTATGATAAGGAGAATTGTTAACTCGAGTGGAATAGTTTCTAATCTATCTTCGGCGTAGATTATTATTAAGAATATTTTCTGTTTATTTTCAATAGGTAACGGCCTTGAGAGAGGAACTCGAGAAAGAAGAGTTCTATGTTGAGTATTTGGAACGATTATTGGCAGACGTTGAAAGACACAAACAGTTGGCTAATAGTAACAACACCACGCTGCTCGACAATAAACAGAATTCTGCGGAGCTTAAAGGTGGGAAACATTCCTCTGAGAGTAACGAATCGGCGAACTCTGGTCATTGTCAGAATACGGATGCTTCTCCACCACCTCTTCCAGTAAGAGAGGACATTAGCAAATTTCAGGATAAATGCGTTTCCGAATTGAGCTCTACGCTTGGAACTAATAAAAGACCCAAGAGCGAAATACCTAGAAGTCCTGAAAAAGTGCCTGAAACAAGAAGAAATAGCGATCCAGATGTGCCAAGTAATTATGTCACAGTAATAGAAGTTACCGGAAGTTCGAAAAAAGAAAAAGCAGATGCCTCGTTTAAGGAAGAAGATGAGAAAGGTAATATTTGTAACGTTGAAAGATAATATATTTATTATATTCTATTGATGTAACTTCAAATAAAGTAGAATCTGAAAAAGCTCTTAATGAGGATGGAGAAGATGGAGATGCAGAGGCATCCGAAGAAGAACCATATTATGATTCGGTAGCTTTGGATCAGACGGGAGAATATGTGTATATTGACGCGCGTGTTCCACCTGTAGGTAATAATAATGCCAGCAGAGCACCCCCGCGTAGACCGCCGTCGCTTCCGGAATCTCCAGGCAATCAGAGTAACTATGTCAACATAGATTATTTTATACAGTAAGTTAATTGTTATTCAATAACGTGGAATACCATACGAATGGATTATATATAACCCGTTAATTTTTATTTATTTTTCAGACATAGAGCAGCTATGGATAGCGAAGACGAAGAGGGTGCTAGTCCAGCGCCACCCATTTTGTTACGTGCGCTTAGTACGGATAATGAAACTGGAAGTAGCGACGCTGAACCTTTAAGCTTAAGCGAAGGCAGTTTGGAATCACCTACACCTACTACACCGCGCAGACAGGAGAAAAGTAAAGATAGAGAAGACGATAGAACATCTATGGTCAAGTGTATTGTAAATTCAGTGGTAGAAAGTGAAGCGGTATATGTAGAATGTTTAAATGTTATGTTGCAGGTAAGTAATCAATGTCTATTTAAAAAATTCAAACGATGTTGATCTATTAATATTATATTGAAATTGTAGTATATGAAAGCTATTAGAGCGACATTAACTACGTCTCAACCGGTTATTTCGGAAGAAGAATTTGGTACTATGTTTTATAAAATTCCTGAATTACATAAACTACATCAAAACTTCTTAGATGAGCTTAGAAAGAAAACGGAAAAGTGGGATTTTAAAACTACAATAGGGGAACAATTTAAGGTACGTTTAAAAGATATAATAATAAAGTTATCCTTGGCAGTTATATAGTTATATACTATTTGTAATTTAATTACAGATTATGGCCAGCAATATAGGTTTATACGGAGCATTTTTGCATAACTATGCTCGTGCTACTGACACTGTACGTAGATGCTCCGCTCATTCGACTCAATTTGGGGAAATTACAAGGGACATACGACTTCGAGGATTTCCTAAAGGTCCAGGTTTATCGCTTGAAGATCTTCTACATAAGCCTGTAGCTCGTGTTCAAAAAAATGCATTAGTGCTACATGTATGTGCATATTTATAATTCTACAAAGAATTAAACGATTTTTTCTTATAGATAATATCATTCTTTCTTTCTTTTTTTTTATTTTTTTATTTTATTTTATTTTATTTTATTTTTATTTCTTTTTTATGCTTTCTTTTCTTTTTCTCTTTTTTGAAAATTGATAAGGCAGAGTTCTATCAAGATCTTAACTGTATCGTTTTCTCATATATCCGATTAATAATATATCCATGAAAAAGTGTTTATCTTATCTTTGGTATTGTATTGATAATTTGTCTTCAATCGATTGTAGGATCTCCTTAAGCATACACCAATGAATCATGCCGATCATGCACCACTCTCGGAGGCACTTGCCATGACTAGAAATTTTCTTGACGAATTTAATATTATACAAACAAAGTCGATGTTCCCAGTAAGGACCTTAATATTTACATATTACATTACACTTTTGTAAGTATATATATACGTATACGTCCATGGTATATTAAAGATTTGTTTTTTTTTTTTTTTGGTTAATTTTTACAGAGTCATGACAGGGCACAAAGGAGATTGGTGAAAAATTCGTTTGTCGTTGAACTCTCAGACGGTCATAGGAAATTGAGGCATCTATTTTTATTTAACGATGTTATTGCCTGCGCGAAATATAAAGCTTCAGGCAGAGATAAATTCACATTTGAGTTGAAGTGGTACGTGCCAGTTGCGGAAGCTGTTGTTACCGAAGATGGTGTTGAGCCACGAGAGACTAGTCCGGCTAATGTAGTTGCTCTGAGGTAGGTATCTGATAATTAACGAAACGATTCCAATATTATTACTCGTCGAGATTTATCAAATCTTTTAACAATAATAATAATTTTCACATATTATAGGTCTCAAGCTTGTACCGTGAGAGATCAAATTTTGTGGGAAGAACGAAATGATGAGAAGAGAATTAGACTCGGCGGTAGAGGTTCCGAAAAAAATCGTAAAAAACTAGCAGAACTCGAAGCACAATTGGTATTGGCATCGCCGAATCTAGTTATGCGCGTAGCACATAAAAATCAACATCGAGTGCAAAATGCGTATACCTTCTTTCTGTCCAGCGAGTTTGAACGGTCTCAATGGATCGAAGCGGTGGAAGCTTTGCAACAAGTATATATTTATATATATAAATACATATTTAAATCTTTCTGAAATGTCAATTACGATACATAGGCTGTTAGAACATAAAAAGTAACATATAAATTTTTCAATCAGGGTGGTCAACCACCGGGACCGTTACCCTTGACGATGTATGAATTGCAAGCATGGGTTACGGCTTGTCGAACATATTTACAAACAGACATGGGCAGTTACTTATTAAGATCTGGACGCGATGAGAGTTTATTGCTTGGCGATTTGCATTTAACTTTGCTCGGTTTAACGCCACCAGGATTGGATAGAATAGGAGATTTGTATATCATCGTAGAGGTGGACAGTTACGGTCATTACTTTAAACGAGCCAAGAGCCGAGTTATAAGGAGTCAGGCTCCGACTTGGGGTGAGTTTTAACGCAAAAAGAAAAAAAAGAAAACGTCGTGTTTACAACATTAATAAATCATAAATATATATATTTTCTTTTTACATCAAAGGTGAGACTTTCGTGGTCGAATTGGAAGGTAGTCAAAATGTTAGAATTTTACTTTACGAGGAATGTGGGACACGATCAGTATTAAGGGGTAAATGTATACAAAGATTAAGTAGGTCGTGGTTGCAATCCGATCAAGTTGAAAGATCCTTGAGTTTGGGCCCGGCGACATTAGATGTAGCACTTAGATTTGTTCCCAGTGAGGTAACATTGAGGCGAGTACCATCGGCTAAACCTCAAGGCTTATTTGGTGCTCGAATACAACAAGTTTGCAAGTACGTTATAAAGGTTATAAAAGATCATATAGTTCTTCGAACACAAACACACAGACACACATGTATATTGATTGAATGAATTAATTTCTTTTGATAGACGAGAAAAACGTGATGTTCCATTTATTATAACCGCTTGTGTACGAGAGGTTGAAAGAAGGGGCGTTGGTGAAGTAGGATTGTATCGAGTATCCGGATCGGCGTCCGATTTAACGAAACTTCGTAAATCATTCGAAAGTAATTCGTACGAAGCAGAGCAGCTTCTCAAAGAGGTACGTATCCTATGTCGCGAAAAAAATTTGTCATAACCTATATGAAAGGAAAAAATAACTTTGTTGAACCGTTGTTATTATTGTTTTATGTATTAATACTTACGTACACGTTATATGTTATATATATATATATATATATATATATATATATAAATAGGTTGACGTTCATTCCGTAACGGGCGTTCTGAAATTGTATTTACGTGAGATGCCCGAGGCATTATTTACGGACGCTCTTTATCCGGCATTCTTGGAAGCTTTTCAAACCGGCGAATTATCGAGGGGCGCGGCTTTGCGTCGAGTCTACGAGGGATTACCGTCCGTGAATAAGGCCGTCATCGACTTTCTACTTGCCCATTTGATGCGCGTCAACAAGCACGAGGGACAAAACAAAATGTCGTTGCACAATTTGGCGACGGTCTTTGGTCCAACCCTGTTAAGGCCAGGTACGAATTCACGATCCGACTCGAAGAGTCGCGACCCATTGGCCGCGGGTACCGTTGACGTTATGGCGCAAGCCGGTATACTCTATTGTTTTTTACAAATGCACATGCAACAAAACAATCAATCACTCTAGTCGAGGGGGTTTATTATCGGGTGAGACACCACACCAATCACCCGACCACCCACCCCCCACCACTACCACCACAAACTATCACCATTTGTGCTGCCTGAGAATATAATTCGAATTATTTTTGGTGTTTTCACCCGTTCAAAGTGTGAAATCAAAGTATCGAGATAATGACGTTACGAGAAGACAAAAATCGATCGGCAGAGAGAAAAATGGCTTTAAAAAAAAAAAAATGATAAAACTATAACGACGTTTTCTATAACTGTATTTTATTAGCCGCGCGATGTGTATAATGTCATTGATCTTGCAACGCTGAGATGTAGTAGGACATCGAGAGTCGAAATATAGTATAATAAGCGGTAGGCAATGCTTACAAGGGGTAGTTCACGATAAAATCCATTCATTCTTAATTAAGTTTTCCTACGTGTGCTTAACGATGATGATGATGATAATAATAATAATAATAATAAGAATAATAATAATACAAATATAACAACAACAACAACAACAGTGACAACAATAAGTAACAATATTTCTGTGTTCAACGCGAGGAAGTTCTATAAAGAAAAAAAAAAAGAAAAAAAGACTTATAACCGTTTGTCGATAAAACGAACGTCTCAAATGTACAAAACAAAAACAAAAGGAAAAGGGGAAACAAACTAACAAAAGAACAATAACAACAACAACAACAACAAAAAAAGCTTAATTACGAACTTAAACAATTTTATCGCAAAACGCTCCTTGTTAAATAAATTCCTGGTGGATGTATGTATATATATACATATATATATATATGTACGTGCTTCCATCGTAAACCCATATAAGTATTGTTAGCAGAGTGGACACTGTCGGAGTTTGAAAAAAAAAAGAAACAAAAAAACGAAAAAAAAAACGAAAAAGCATCGATATGTTTTTACTCCGAGCAAACAAAAAAGGAAAAAGAAAAGAAAAAAAAAAAGAAGAAAAAAAAACGAAGTCCATAATATATTTTTTACTTGACATTGTAATATCAAACATACGAGGTTCCAGTGACGATCGTCCACGTGATCGAATTCTATATTCCATTTAAAATGAAAAATTTTCCTGCGAGAGAGATGCAATTAAAAGTCTGGTCATCGAATGCATCATCATACGTGTGTGATGTGCTGAGCGCTTTAGAAATTTAAGGGCATAAAAAAAGAAAAGAAAAGAAAAAAAAAAGAATTTTCGTAAACAGTCGTGTGTTCCTAGCAGATAATCTACAAATTTTCTTATACACGGTACCCATTATTATATTTATATTGCAATAATAATTGTCCACAACACCGGTGTACTCTATAAATAATACTAAATCTATCGGTATAATCTTATAAAAACTCACTCCACGTTCCTAAGACGTTTTTTTGCAGCAAACGCGAACCTTCAGGAACCTATGTTCCTCTACATATACGCATATATATATATATATATATATATATATATATATATATATATATTCATATACATATAATATATATATATATAATACAATTCATATTATAAATGCATTTTATTAATCAACATTTTTATTTTCGAGCTCAATGCCGAACTTTCTCAAAGGGATCGCATTGCAATTCATAAAAGAAAGAAAGAAAGAAAGAAAAAAAAAAGAGAAATAAAAAAACAG
The DNA here is from genome assembly GCA_911387685.1 of Dolichovespula media. Lineage (NCBI taxonomy): Eukaryota > Metazoa > Arthropoda > Insecta > Hymenoptera > Vespidae > Dolichovespula > Dolichovespula media. Next base: position 1,305,793 of record OU426872.1, read on the forward strand.
ACACGTCGGAGATGATCTCTTCTATATTTTAACAAGAAATCCTATTCGACAAATTCAATTCCGATCGTACTTGTCTGCATAGCATCGAGCATTTTTATTTCATAACTGTACTGCCGGACACTTAAAAAAAAAAAAAAGCACATTTGCCATCGTGCGATAGCACTTGTCGACTAACTTAGACTTGACACGTTTTAAACACATTGTGTTGCAACATTTAATTATCAGGAGGGAGAAGATTGTAATATAATACGGATGTCAGCTCGCGTTTAATTAAATAATACAATTATAGTTTTTAGTTTGAGACGCATCAAATGTTTCAGGCATTCGTTGTACTTCATAAAAGTTAATTTTTTTTAGACAGATACTTCCTTTATTTTACGTTATCAATTATTATTATTATTTTTTTCCTTTCTCTCTCTCTCTCTCTCTCTCTATATATATATATATATATATATATATATATATACACGTATATATTTATATATATATATATATATATACATATATATACACACACGTGACCATATGGATCAAGAAACTTCTATGTTGTTTTATTGTAACACATATGTTTTGTTTATAATATATAATTTGTTTATAATATGTAAACGATCTGTACGTATAATGTTGTCGTTTAAAGTCTAAATGCAGTCTTAATGCGATGCCAAAGAGAAAGATTCCGATACTAGTTAAGAGAGGGAAGAAAAGGAAAGGAAGGAAAGGAAGGGAGGAAGGAAAGAAGGGAAAATAAACAAATAAAGCGATGCATTTGGCAGTACAAATAAATATCTGACAAATACCAGCAAATTGCTAGGAATGCTAAAAAAAAAAAAGTATCTTTGTGAGCTTTATTATTGAACGTCGACAAAAATGACAAGTTTTGCTGGAGTTCGATGAGAGGAGAATAAAAATTGAAATAAAAGCGAGATACAAAATTAAAAAAAAAAAAAATAAAATAAAATAAATAAATAAAGAAAGAAAAAGGCGTTCGTTCTAAGGGCGAATAAACGAGACAAAAACGATAAAAGTAAAAAAAAGTAAATGAAAGAAAGAAAGAAAGAAAAAAAGAAAGATACTGAAGAAATAGAAAGATACTTTCGTGAATGGACGTTTATGCTTGTATACGGTGGCAACTATCGTGTATGTATGAAATATGTATGTGCGTGTGCATGTGTGTGTGAGTAATGTACGTATGTTTATGCATAACCTGCGCCCAATGTATTATATAGTAAATACAGGATACTTTTAATTTTTATATTGTAGTCTAAGGCTAAGTCCTTTTTTGTACATTCATATGAAATGTAAAGACGAGTTTCTGCTATTATTATTAATATTATTATTATTATTATATTATTATTATATTATTATTATATTATTATTATTATTATGTTATTATTATGTTATTATTCTATGGTAAATGATAAATGATTCCGATGATCACAGTATTTGCTATAAAGTTCGATCAAGCTAGCTCATTGACGATGTACTGCCAAAAAAAAAAACAAAAAAGAACAAGAAAAAGAAAAAAAAAGAAAGAGAAAGAAAGAAACATTAACAAAAAATTGAAAAAATGCTTGTAAACTTATGGAAGTCCATATAAATTTTTCTACCGATATAATTATTATTCATTTCTTTTTTATTATTATTATTATTATTATTATTATTATTATTATTATTATTATTATTATTATTATTATTATTGTTATTAAATAGACTCAAGAGGGGACGACTCATCATCCTTTTGTATTTAGATCAAAAAGAATTTATTTCACACGAATGCTTGTACTACTCTTATACACATCCTCATTTATCAAGGTTTACTGAAGAAATGAAAATAAAGAATAAAGATACAACAGTTTTGTATATTGAAAAAAAATATATATATATTATTTTTTTTGTTTTTTTTTTATATATATGTATTATACATATATGAACGTTAATATCTCAATTGAACGTAATCAATCTTTCATTTTAGGAACAATTAATAATCGATTGATTAATTCGTCGATCGTTTTTTTCTTTTCTTTTCTTTTCTTTTCTTTTCTATAATATATCAAGAAAAATATATAAGGTATTGTATTCGAGAAAACAAAAAAAAATTTGTTTGTAGATCCGACTATTATCGAACGTTCAATTTGTTTGGGGTCGGTCATTCGTTCGTTGCATATATTTTAATGATCTTTTAGTTATATGTATGTTTCTGTTCGAAATGTAAATAGACGAATTAAATGAGGTAAAACGCATTTTTATTTCAAAAATGAAAAAAGAGAAAAATTGATGAACGGAAAAAAATATTGAATTTATGTTAAAAAAAAAAAAAGAAAAATGTCGTCCTTCGTTTACGACGAACAGTAAAATAATTTGTAATGACTATCTTTTGGATTAAATATTTGATTTATTTGCTAGCATAATTTTTCTTACTTTATTACATTAAATAAATTATATAAATTATGCAATATATAATGTTGCATAAGGATTAAAAAATAAATAAATAAATAAATAAGTAGCAATATATTCTACTTCATTAACGACGAGTATTGTTTATCATAGAGTTTTGCGACTATTTTTTTACTTTATATATATATATATATATATATATTAGACATTCGTTCTATTCTCTCTCTCTCTCTCTCGCATAAAACTGAAATAATTTATTATTATTACGGTTAAGAGAATAATATTATAATAAGCCTATGTTAAGGATGGTTTACATTGAATCGATAACATCTGTTCTAAATGAAAAATCAAAGCAATCCCTAGCAGGCGGTGGTAAAGGTAATCTGATAGGAGTTGTGGCTATGTTATCCCACAAACCAGGTAATCGAGATCCGTCAGATCCATTGCATTGCATTCCTTCAAATTAAAAATAATGATTATTAACATACTTACGTACTTAGGACTTCATTAAGAACTATAATGATCTCATAAATCATTATGAAAGAAAAACGAAGAAACCTAAAGGAGCGGCCTGGTAGACATCGTGAAGAGCTTCAACGCGAACTTTGGTCCATTCGATGCTTTTGTAATTATCCGATATCCCCTTTTCCAAACTCGTATTTTGACTTTCCCATTCTCTCATATAACGAAAATACGTTCTCAGTGCGTCGTCGCTAATCGCGCTTTTACATACCTGTTAAGAAGCACAAACCGACGTGTATCGATCAATTTTTTGTACCAATTCTTTTTAGATATTACTCGTTTCTTGAAAATTAAATCGTTGGTCTTTTTTTTTTTTCTTTTACCTCCAAACGCGTATTTGGATAATAATGTATATAATTGACGCACATTTCATCGGATATGGCGAAACCACCCAAAGTAATATTATCCCTTTGCATGGTATTATACGTGCAGGTTGTTATCAAAGAATCACCCTGTTAACGATACAATCGTGTATATATATATATATATATATGTATAAATATACACACCAGTAATACCAGCAATAAGTAACATAAAACTTACGGGTAGAATAGTAACGGGTTTAGGAAGTAATCTGATTTCTTGGAAATGCGTCGAATAATGATTATCGTAATTCAAAATCGGTAATTCCTTTCCGTCTCTAAAATGACGAGTGACCACTTTCGTTCCAGTCAAATGCGTATGCAATTGAGAACCAAATACGTATATACCACTTTGGGGTAAACCGACTCCCGTACATTCCGTTATACAATGGCCGGATAAAACGAACGATTCCTACAACGAATAATACAATTTTTTATTTCGAAATTCGATAATACCTATCTCGTAATTGATCGTTTTATTTCTAAACAAAAAAAAAGAAAGAAATGAAATGAAATGAAATGAATTATCTGCTACCTGTTGGGGTGGTATAGCCATTTTATCGGTATATTCTAATCCCAATTCTATCACCCCGGCGTCGTACCTTCTCAAGCTTTTCGTGAAAATAAAACGTATACCCGAGGAATCCGTTTTGCCAGCTTGTAATTCAGGATTATTGTAATGTACTTCTAACATTACGTGCTGATTAAAATCTTTACCGCCTATAGGTAAGCCAGCTTCTTCTGGATAAACGAAGGCGTCCGCTCCCATCGCCCAAGCTGCCAGTACCTTCTTGCATATCTTATTACGAATAGACGATATTTTATTTTTTTTTCTCTTTCTCTCTCTCTCTCTCTGATATACGATTAACGTTGTTATTTCGTCATTACGTTCGATTGTCGATAATACCTGTGTTTTTTCCGGTCGATCAGTACCATCGCACGGTCCTTCGTACATAGGAACTTCCAAATCAACTGAGCCAGCACAATGGAACACCTCGATGTGATGAACTAAATGTTCATTACCCGTTTGTATTACCGGACCAAATTGTAAAATATGATGCCTGTCGGAATAAATAATAATTTGATATCGTATTTAATTTGAAAGATTTGTCGAAGTATAATTTCTGTTATATTTCTATTTATTTTTAAGTATTTTTTTTTTCGAACGAATTTACTTTTGTTTCAAAGGGGATGGCAATTTGAATACACGGCACCAATATGTCGTCTCGTTGTTCGGTACTTTAACGCCCTTCACGGTAACGTCGAATTCCCAGGCGTTCGAAGGGAATTTAGGCTTTTTGTGAGTAACTCGAAGCAATTCCGTCCTAGCCATACCAGAGATTTTACAATCGATTACATTCAATCCTGCCAAGGAAGTTAACGGACCTCGTCCCTTTAACCATACTATATGGGTGGTGCCTCTCTGTCGAAGAAATACTTTTTCTTTTTTACAAATCATTTCGCGAATAAATTTTTCTTCTCTTCTTTTTCTTTTTTTTTTTTCCTTAAACGCGTTAAACACAACGAATTAATTATTTTTTTTTTACCTCGATAACGTAATCGTTTTCATCGCAAGTATCAAATTTTCTCGTGAACGTAAATTTGGTAATATTATTTCTTCTTTTCCATGCGAAATTTTCACAATTTTGTTCCCTGTCGAGTATTAATCTTCCTTCCACGTCCGACCAAGCATCCTGACAAATATATTACAATAATTTCGCGATTATATATTTAGATATCGTTTAGAAAAAATTATTCTACGTATACCTGTAATCGAGTTTGTTGATGCCAATCGGTCCACAATATACAATAATCGGCTGGTTTGAATTCGCCATAATTCGAAAAACCAACAGCGAACCATGTATTCTGATCACCGGTATAATGAATCTCTACTTTCACCAATTTGCTCATTAAATCCACTCTAAAAAAAGAACAAAAGAATTTCAATCGAACTTTTCCACGTGACATCGATACCTTAGAGAGAGAAAAAAAAAAGAAAGAAAGACGGAAACAAAAAACAAGGATCTATACGATAAAATACGATATATTGAAAACTACCGAAGACGATACGAATTTAATTAAAAAAAAAAAAAAAAAAAAAGAAGTACCCGTAGTAAAGATAACGAAACGAAAAGAATTATTTCACCGTCGTACCTCCAATGAAAAGTAGCCTCGGATCCTAAAGGAATCGTGTGAATACCATTCGAATTATCATCATTTACGTCGACGAGGGTATGAGTCTGATGAACGGACAAAACCACGACGACATTTATTATCGTAGGTAAGATTAACAGGAACGAATTCAAAAATAACATTGCCATTGATGTCGTCAAATCGAAACTAATACGTTACAAACTTTTCTATGCCTTTTTCGTCGACATTCCTTTTTCTCTATTATGAGAATAGGTTCGAAGTGTGATTCGACAACCACTGTACCTCGTCGTTACAGGAGTTTAACGAGAAGTTTCGTTTTTCGCGGATGAGATCGTACTGAGACGATCGTCGATAGCTTCGAGTTTACTTATGTTGAAGTTTTCGCGCGGATTTGTGACGGTGCGCACGCTCCGTGCGATCGTAGCGCCACCTGTCGAGCCACCACGACGAACTATTGGAGACGGTCACTCGTGACGTCATCGGTTTCCTTTAAACTCCACCGCCGTGGATTCGAACGAATAATGATTTCATTGAAATATAATCGACGATATATCGTACATAACGATGTAAAATTATTTCATTAAACTATGTAAAATATGTATGTGTATATATATATATATATATATTATTCGACGATTATTATGTCATATATTATTTGTACGATCTGTTTAACCGTGTCACCGGATCGCTGTTCCTCGATCAAATTACGCAAATAACGTTTCTACGGGAGAGGTTAGATTAACGCCGCGATATCGATTTTCGATTAATTGTTAATTAGTAAAAAGAAAAAAAAAGAAAAATAGAAAGATGCGATTAAAAATTAATTACGAGAATTTAATAAAACGAGAGTATAATGAAATTCGACGTTGTTAATTAAACGTTGTTAATATACATGTATATATATATATATGTATATTATTATATATTATATATATGTATAATATGTATAATATATATATATATTTTTTTTTGTTTACTTCCTATTTGTAATTGATACGCATTGAACGAGCCTGACAGCGAAGATCAGGTTTTAATTGCAACGATTAGAATTCTTTTTTTCACTTTTTTTTTCTCTTTCTTCCTTTCTCTCTCTCCCTCTCTTCTTTTTTTCTTTATTTTTCTTTCCTCGCTTCGTAATTAACGTTTCCAACATCGTCGTCGTCGTCGTCGGGGCATAATCAATTAGCAGGTTTAATGTGCGCGATAACGCAGAAGCTTATAATTTACAATAACACAGAGAGATACGATAAGCAAATGTAAATCGATTAAATAAATTTTCAATAAGAAACGCCAATGTTGGTTATTACACGTATTTACATATTTAAACGTATCAATTATTACGCGTCATTTCAAAACGAACGGTATATTCTCATTATTTAGCATTAATATGAGAATTCACACACACACACACCACATATATATATATAGGAAAAAAAAAATCGGGAAAAAATATGTTGAGAGAGAGTACGACAAAAATGTCTTAATAATGGAATACCAGAAAGGGTGCCCATATTGCATTCCCGTACCATTTGAGAGAAGGAGCATACCGTTCTCCTACGATGTGGATCTAATGAAGAAAATTCCATAGAAATTATTCCGCGCGTTGAAAGAGAGAGAGAGAGAGAGAGAGAGAGAGAGAGAGAGAGAGAGAGAGAGAAAGAGAGAAGTCTCTTCTCACTTCGGCCTGTGACCTTTTATCGTACGGATATTTATTAATGCTCCGAAGTAATATACTACTACTACGTGATCGTATTAAAACTGGATTGGCATTAGCAATTCTAAGCTAAGAATTTCTTCATTGAAAATGTATCTTTTTTTCTTCTTCTTTTTTTTTTCATTCGTCGATCCCTCTCCTCTCTCGCACCCACACCTACAATGTCAACGAATAATAACGTTGGGAGAAAAAAAATTCTTGAAACGTAAAAAGATCGAAAGAAATATTACGCGCGCGCGCGCACACACACACACACGTATGTATATGTATATAAAAAAACAAAAACAAAAAATGCGAAAGAAATATATTTTCTAACTCTCAAGGTAGGATTATAATATGACGACCTTGGATACTATTCAAACGAGAACTGCATTTATTCTTTTCATAGAAATTCGTCGGTTCCCTTTCTTAACTGACCAATCCGGTTGTACCTTCTCTCTCTCTCTCTCTGTCTGTCTGTCTCTCTTTTTTTTTCTTTTTTCTAGGTTTGTATACCTGCAAAAGGGACGATGATGATTTTCCATTTGAACGACAGACCTTTGTAAACCTTTTCGTATAAACAAATACGAAACGCGTAAAAGTTTGTGTACGAAAATCAAATATATATAAAAAAAAATCGTATCGTATTTACGATAATTGGTAGTATAGTGTAAACGAATCAATTTTATACGACGGCGTATCTTTCTTTCGTATTACGTTTAATAAACGATCGCTAAGAGCCATTAACGGAATTTAAAATTGTTCCTTGTGTAAACTATATCTACGAACTTACACTAAAGCACATATTTATATACATATTTTATACAACAACGGATCCAAATTGATTGTTTATATCGTTATATTTACGTTCGTTAATTGCCATCGTATAAACAATGGGCGAGAGTATATACGCGAGAAAACTTTGTGTACGTATTTTATACAACGCGTTTAAATTAATTTTACTTACTAAATAATATTTATACGTGTACGTGTGCGTGTGCGTGTGCTCGTGTATATGTCTTTCTAATTGCTACGAATTTTCTTTTTCTTGTTTTTTTTTCTCTTCTTTTCTTCCCTAAAGAAACCACTCTCATTCCGATCGTTGGCATCGTCCGTGAGAAAGATAATATCTCGTGTTCTAGCTTAACAAACCTCGATTGAATATAATTGACAGTTTTAATCCTTTAATAAGCGAAGCCACCATTCGTACGTACGTACGTACGCGTTCGTAGGCGCCGTCATAATCATCGCACCCAAAGAAGAATAGGAAGTCGGGAATAGGAGAGCTTCTCTCCGTCCCTTGTCGTTTAAAAATAATGCTACGAAAACATAAGGAATTATTGTTCGACGAAAGATACATACGTACGTGGGGAAAAACAAAAAACAAAAAACAAAAATATATGAGTTCGTTCGTTTCGTTGGAAAAATTAAATATAAATACGACGAAATGGTATCATTATATCGTGCGAGATGTGATCGTCGACTATAATTGCTCCCAACTGGTGTGAAAAATTCGCGTAATTCCGACGCGAAGAAGTATTTTATATTTGTGAGAGAAAAATGAAGAGAAAAAGAAAAGAGAAGTAGAGAAGGAGAAAGAGGAGGAAGAGAAGGAGGAGGAGGAGGAGGAAGAGGTCGGAAGAATGTAAGAAAAATAAAACTTTCTATCTCTCTCTCTCACCGTCATCAGTCACCGCCATCATCGCCGGCACGTCTGAGACTCCGGTCGATGTTGCCGAGCGTTAAAAGAGGAACGGGGAAGGGGAAGGCTTGGTAATGGGAGCGTGGTGTCGATGGCGGTGATGGTGGGGAGGCAACGAGAAGACCGCGAGTCGAGTCGAGTCGAGGCGCGGCGCGCGCACCCATTGGAAGGCAGTGGTGGGGGGGGAGCAGTGGAACGACGGAAGTGGTGGGGGTAATCAGCAGGCACGTTGCCCTTGGACGCCGCGACGCAGTGGCAGTCGGGAACACCGAGCATTCGCGTTAGGACTTCAGTGTCGGAGCAACTGGTCCGTCGTGTCTTGTAAAAGAGACCGCGATTAATTTTACGCGCACGTGGTGAGGAATGTAATCTCCATGAGAATCAACGAACCTATTACCGTGTACGCAGCGCTAAAGATCTCGAGAGACATATTAACATCTACGGTATGTATTAAGTAAGAAAAAGAAGAAGAAGGAAAAAAAAAGAAAAACGGGGTGGAGGGTTAAAAGGGGAAGGAAACGCGTAAAATATAATTTTCTCTTATTAAGGGCTCGGTGAAAACGCGCGTAGCCTTTAAGCTAAGCTAGCTAGTTTCACATTTCTCGTTTCGGACGCGTCCAGACTTGTTTTCTTTCTTTCGTGTTTTTTCTTCCCTTTTTTTTGTACAATTCGACGACACAATTCGACGATTATTATCCTCGACGATATTAAAGTACGATCCTTTTCGTTGCCTTTTATTTATTTTTTATTTTTTACCCCCCTCCGTTGATATTCGAGAACAACGTGTCTCTTGCAACGTGGATCGATCGTTAAAACGTCGCTCGATCTCGATAAAGCACGATTTGGAATTTTTCTTTCAACTTCTTCTTTTATTTATTTTTTTTTATGTAATGTTATTTAGATCTCTTTCCAGCTCGTATAGGATACTTTTTAACGTTCGCGATACTTGGTAAGAATAATTGGCAACGACTGCGACGAACATCGTCGATCATTAATCGCAGCTCGATCGAATGATCCAAGCGGACCGGATCTAAGCGCGCTAGTTCCCATACGAACGATCAATATATATTACATATCGGAGGAACGAACTATTAAACATTCGCACGAACGCGCTTTCCACAATTGATCTCTGTGCGTTCTTCTCCGATTTATTTATTTACAATGATCGTATTATATATGCTTCTTCTTTTTAAATTTTTACGTATATGCATCGAAGCGTTTATATGTTATGCAGTATGTGAGAATCGATCGAACAGGATCGATTCAATGTTCCTCTTGGAGTGAGAAGATCATAAGAAAAAAAAAGTAAAAAGAATGTATTGTTTTAAGGAGTAATAAAATTTATCGATCGAACCGTACGAAGAAACCAAGCTTTCGTTATCTAAGATATTGTTTTTTTTTTCTATTTTATATATATATATATATATATAAAATCAAATCCAGGAAATCAATCTAATCTTAAAAAAGAAAAAAGACAATAATAATAATAATAATAACTTCGATTGACGGAGTCAAGCGAACACTAGTATTGATCGTTAAATAACATAATATTTCTATATATATATATGTTGTTTACAGTCAATACACGTAGAAAAATTATTGATAGATGAATCATTATGGTTGAACGATCATCAAAAATACAGACGTCATATATATATATATATATATATGTATGTATGTATGCGGGAATGTTTTATTAGGCTTTCGAAATGAAAATTAATTCACGTTTACTTCGGAACATTACGGATATAAAAAAAAAATAAATAAAATAAAATAAAAAGGAATGTAAGCGCATCAATATTGTAGTACATCATTTGAAATTTTTCCACAAATTGCCAAGCAAAAGTTGATAAAGTTGATCGGCAACCTAACTCGACGCGTTCTTTTACAACAAGCGATAAGTTAGTTTACACAACAGCGTTTGCTTTTACAAAGTGTTAAATGCTCTCTCTTTCTCTCTCTATCTTTTCTAAACATATCTGGTTATACGTTAACATCTAATTGTTATCGTGTCAGCGATGTAAAAGATACAAATGTGTTTTATAATTTTCAACAGTCGAATCAATGAAATTATCTGTGAAAATTGAGCTACCTTCCTGATTATTTATAATACTGAAACTTTGTTTCTTATATATGTACATCAAGATTACAATACGTGACGTATCTTCATATTTAATATAGTATTATTTCTACTAGTATAATCATACCATATTGATTATAAATAATGCGTATATAAATCATGAAAAAAAGAAAAAAACAAAAAGACTCGAGAGATATGAATTAACAATCGTATTATAAAAGTAGCACGAAGTATATATATATATATATACACACACATACCAAGAGTCTAAAGACTAATATAAACACCAAATAGAATAAATTCATAAGTTCATTTTGTAGAAAGTACTTTTCCAACAGTTTATTTTTCTCCGAGTTCTACGAAGTGGCACGCTTTTGGTAAATTTGTTATCTTCACTGCTACGACATACATACATAAATACATACATACATACTATGTATATATATATATATATATATATATATATATATATATATATATATATATATCTCAGATTGAAAGTTGTTGTATAATAAACGACTTTGACGTAGCAGACGAGTTTATGTCGACCAGATCGAATCACTTGATTTTGCCAAGAACTTAAAAGATCATGCATTACTGGCTCAGTTCCCGCAGATTGGTTCCTTTCGTATGGACACGAATGCCTCGTGAATCTCATTTAGCTTCAGTCTTTTTTTCATCCTCGAACGAACGATGTCCGACAAGTGATCGACGGTATTCTTTCTCTCTGCGGTCGAAAATAGGAGAAAACCTATGTAAAAAGGGATTAAAGTGATATACACGATATCACAACTTGTCGAGTCTTCTTTTATTTATTCGTCCAAGTAAGGAAAAATTATGTATCCTTTTTATCAATCTCTTAAATACAAATATACGCTTTCTTTTTATCTTTCTTGCTTTTTTATTTTTTTTTTTCTTTACCACTCCGCCTCTATAAAAATATTTTTATTTGCTTATTAATATATATATATATATATATATATATATATATGCATTATTAAAGAATGAATTATTATTAAATGCAAATATTTATGGCAAATAATAAAATTTTTATTTATGTTGAAGACTATACGAAAAGAAATATAAAAAAAGATATATATGTATATACATATATGCACGCATTATTTGCTATTAATATATTTTATAAAAAATTTATATCATATAATTTTACGACACACACACACACACACACACACAAACAAAAGAGAAAAAGGGACTGAAATGATGAATCGACATTATCGGGTATCAATGACTAACATACACGTCTTGCGCAATATTGCGAATAGTTAGTTATCACTCGCGAACTGAAACTAGTTTAGTTTAGTTTCTCTGTCATGTCTATAATTGCAAACGAGTTGAACTAATCTTACGAAAATGACGATTACGATTTAGACCGGTAACGTTCCCGTTTCCATCGACGGCCGTGGATCATATTTTTAATGAACGATTAAAATTCAGTTCGATAGAAAACTTTTCTATTAATGAGAAAGCATTAAATCAGTTGCACAGTGTGTTAAATATTAACTTTGAAAGAGGCAAAGATTTCACGCGACGTTCACGTGAAAAGAAAATAATCTTGCGTCAGATAAGACTTGTTCGCCCCGAAAACCGTGACTTCATCTGGCATTAAATAAAGTTAGAGAGAGAGAGAGAAAGAAGCAGAAAGAACGAGAGAAAAAAAGAGAAAGAAAAAGAACAAGAAGGACAGAAAGAAAGATAGAACTTATATTGGTCAGCGAGCAATGCATATGTGTGACTAGTGAACTTATATCTATCCGATTAAAGCTGATGCCAATACCACCTTGAGTGGGTATTAGCCTTAACCTTTGCCTTCGATTCGCAAGTTTCTAATTCCGACGCGTTTCTCCCCCCAGCCCTCCCCCTTCTCTCTCTCTTCGACAGTTTTGTTAGTCACACGTCTATGCGCATAAATCTTCTGTACTAAGGATAACTTTGAGAAAGAGCGAGAGAAAGAAAGATAGATCCGGAATGATGCCAGAAGAGAAATGCAAGCTCATTTGATACCTGTATACCTGTTATAGGAATCCCGACTAGAGTTAACGCGTGTAATACGTATTTTTATCATAAAAATTAATTTTAAATACATATATATATATTTTAAGGATACATTTTGGTATTTTTTTAATCGATTCGTCGCGCGTATTCGCGTATTTGCAAGTAATAGAATAAATAATAGATTTATATATTATATCTATGTACTAAGACTTTGGAACTTTTAATATTTAATATTGTTTTTTTTCCTTTTTTTTTTCAAATTATAGCTTATTCGAATATCACTTTCAAGAGTGCACTCTAGAGCACTCTAGAACACGGTTCATATAATATATATATATATATATATATATATATATATATATATATATATATATTTTTTTTTTATCATACATATTATACTCGTTACAAAAACGTCAAGGGTAAATCGTTTAGCAAGTTATTAATATATAAATATGTTATCGAATAATTCATTCTTTTTACGAATAGAGCTCATTTCGAAGGAATAAAAAAAAAAAAAAAAAAAAAAGAAGAAGAAAAGATAAATTTGTACGGGTTAAATATTAACGCGTGTTCGTTTCCCCCATGATTTTCTCTTCCGTATCGTGTATTCGTTTCGCGTGAGGAAAAAAAAAAAAAGAAGAAGACGAAGAAACTCATGGGACACCGTTTGATTTTATTATTCCAGTGAAAAGAGGATTAAGCGCGTACCGGCAACTTCTAAGAGCGTTTAGAAGAGAGCAGGCTTCTGTAATCGATGGGTTGAGAACGCGAAACTCGTGCCTTCCACCTTTTTCTTTTATTCGTTAACCAAGGTGCTTAAAGCTTACCGATGAGCCATGCTGAAGGTAGTGGGCGCTTCTTGGCTGCAAACACGCATCTCCACGTACATTCTTGTCGCAGTTGCTCTCCTTGGCATAGGGGCGATAATACTCGGTGAATTTGGACAGTAAGTTTATTCTTAATAAATTTCTTTAACGTTCTCAATAAAACAAAATGTTACAAAAAAGAAAAAAGGAAGATAGAAAAGAAATAAATATATACACGTGCGTTTGCGTATATGTAATATTTATATATACGTGCGTTAAATGGAGTAATAAAATAATAAAATATTATAGTATCAAATACGATACCTAATGAATAATATTCGTTTATTAATGATTAAAAGCTAATCGTCGATGAAATTTCACCGAATTCCCGATCAGCCACCCATTCTGCTTCTCCAATCTCTCCCGTCTTCCACCAGCGAAGATCAGAAGAAAATTCTTTTCGATGATCGTGAAAATTAATTTTACGAACGTTCTCATTGAATTTCTTTCGTCCGATTGATTTTTTTTTTTTTTTTAGTTTTTTTTTAAATAAAATGAAAAATATCGTCGTGCGATTTCATTCGCGATAACATCGATTATGATCATTCCTTTTCGGTTTTTCAATTCTTTTTTTTTTTTTTTCTTTCGTTTTCAATAACGATTAATTCTATCCTCGATCGCTCGCATTATTAATCATATTCGAATCGAACGGAATGGCTCGGCGAATGCGTTCAAATTCTACGCGATATGCGTAAATCGATATTTGTGGTGACAAAGTGAGAAAAAGAAAGAAAGAAAAAAAAAATAAATAAATAAGTAATGAAATAAAGAAATATTCTCCTCGGTCGAATTGCTCGATTAGTGTAATTTGAGATGAACCTAATGAAATTATTCTTCACGTTTCTCCCTTACATGAGAATGTAAAAATGCTGACCTTTTTTTGAAATGTGAAATATCGAAGAACAAAGAATTCATACGTGAGCCACGAGAAACATTAAAATGTGTATATATATATATATATATATATATATATATTTGTATATATATATATATATTTGTATTTATATTCGATTTCATTTTCACGCACTCTCGGTATATATAAATGAGATTATATATTCTTTACTTACAGCGTTGAGAAGGATGGAACGTATTCGGCAACTGTGTCGTGGAATCACAAGGGAGGATACCGTATTGACTTTTGGGGCCAAGGCAATGATCTTACTTCAATACCATTAAATGCCGCACGAGCATATTACAAAACTGGAATTTTAGAAAATGGGTTAGTTCGAAATATTCGTCTCTCGTGTGGTAGCAATAGACTTAGGGCGCCTAAGTTATTGGTTTTACGATTTTTTGAAGAAAAAAAAAAACAATCAACAAATAAAATCGTTTGGGAAATTTGTTGGGATTATCCGATTATGGTGCTTCCAATTAATATTCAAATTCCTTTGAAGAAGTCCGATGAAAATTTGTTTTTTTCCCTTTTTTTCCCGTACAGGTGGTCGATCGTCGAAATTGAAACATCCGCAAAATATCCGGACACGGTGCAGGCGTATGCGGCGGGCCTTTTGGAAGGTAGTTTAACGTGGCAATTAATACACCATCATTGGTACAACACCGTCAATGTAATATGCGATAGGAAACCGATCGAATGCAGGAAATTACGTCGTTATCTACGAGAGAACGCGGCTATAGTGCGTGAACGTGCCGATTTGTTAGAATCCAAGGACTCGTTTTGGCATATGGTTTGTAAATTTTTCCACGAGAGACAATACCCCCTTTCAGAAATTTCATTGGCATTTCGATTATTATTATTATTATTATTATTATTATTATTATTATTATTATTATTATTATTATTATTATTATTATTATCGCTTGCGCCCTTTTTTTTTCCCTGACTTCGTCAACTGGAAATAATTCGGCGTTGTCGTCTTTTCTTTTCTTTTATTATTTTTTTTAAGTTTTTTTTTATTTTTTTTTTGTTTGTCTTTTTCTCACGAAGGTACGCTTGTTTTACGCGCAATTGGACGGTTTGGAAGACGGTTGGCGTTTCGCCGTACGACGTAGTCGTCAATCGGCGGAATTACAATCGGAAGATTTTCTATGGCTCGCCATGGCTACGGATTTGTCGGATGTCGATTCAACGATAATCGATAATGGATTGAACGTATCGATCGGTGAAAAAGGGATGATCTTTCTAAAAGCCCTCAACAGAGAAAACATGGAACCTTTGATAGCTATTGGACACAATACCGCTGCACCGTGAGTAGTAACGTTTTCTATGATTAACATGGCTGTAAAATTATTGAAAAGATATAATACAATGATTCAATTTACTTGAACAAACGGGTAAGGAGATTTTATAATGCATTTACGGTTTTTTATGCAGACGAGGATTAAAAAGATAGATAAGTAGGTATATTATATAAACGATTTAAATAAATCCTCCGACGAAGGATCTGAGCTCGATCAATGAAAAAAAAACTTGCCTAATTTTCTTTTTTTTTTTTTTTTCCCCCCTATAGATACGCCAAAATGTTAAGACTCTTGAAGAGATACAAATTCAACTATCATACATTGCCAACTTCGAAGAACGTAGCTAGGGTACCGAGTCGTTCCATCGTCATGTCCTCGTATCCCGGGGCATTGTCGTCGCACGATGAGTTTTATTTAATTACGGCTGAAAATCGAGAATTGATAATAGCAGGTATGCCATTGTCGGTATCGAAGCGCGATGATGATGATCCATGGAGCTTCGTCAATCTAGAAGATCAAGTAAGTCGTTTGAGAATTTAGTATGACTTATCGTAAAATAAAAAAAGAAGATAACATCTTAACGTACAAATCAAATACTATAGTCTATAAGACAAATCGGATCGAAGAATAATATACGCGATTCGGTATATATTATATCTTATATGTATATATTTTTTTTCAATCCCTCCTCGTCTATCAGGTAATGTCGTCGATTAGAATAATGGCGGCTAATCGTTTGGCGTACGACAGCAAATCCTGGTATAAAGTTTTAACGTTCGATAACGGCGTCAGCGACGACAACAATTCGATGCGCCATCAATGGATAACGTTCGAGCCAAGATCGAAGAAAGTTTGGTACGTCGAACAGTTGGGTAGTATCGGTCATATGGTCGACCGATCGAAAGATTTCTATGAGACCGGGGTTCTAATCGGCATCGGTTTACCGCATTTCCAAGATAAGAAGAAGGCGGCGGCGGCTTTGGTCGACGCTCCTACAAACAAGGATGATGATGATGATGATGATGATGATGATGATGATCTTTTAACGAGGAAACGTTATTTGTTGCGCCTGCAGGAGAACGTTACGATAATGGAAAATGTCAGGGAGTTCATGCGAGGTTACAACGTCCTCGGCCGACAAGATGAGAAGAAGGAGGAGGAGGAGGAGGTGAAGGTGGAGATGGAGATGGAGGTGAAGGAGGAAAGGAGGAATAGGAAAAAGTCTTACGTGGAAAATCCCAATGAAATTTTGTATAATCGTTTAAATTTATCACAAATCCGAACTTACAGAGGTGACTTGGATAGACCGCCATTGCCGTTTGGTGTTATCGACAGTAAAATAATAGCTGCTGACGTTAACGGTCTCGAGACATTCGAGGCTACTTCCGGTCCTGTTCGTTCGAACGATCCAACGTATCCTGCCTTCCAATGGTCCAGATCGTTTCCAAACATTTCACACGTAATGGGCCAACCGGACATCTTCGACTTCGACAGCGTCGTACCTTTGTGGATTTGGACTTGAACGCAACGAGAATATTGCAAGCGAGAGATATATATATATATATATATATATATATATATATATATATATAGAGAGAGAGAGAGAGAAGGAAAGAAAGAAAGAACGTACAAAGAAAAAGTTGGAAACTTTGCAAAATCTCTCTCGTTGCTATTTTTCTTCTTTTCTCTATTTTAGGTGTCAATAAGTAAAATCAAGCTCGTTCGAAATTTTATTAGATCCTCCTTTCCCCTATCACTCGTGTCCGATTAATCTTCTTATCCGATTTGTGTTCTTTTTTTATTTTTTTTTGTTGCTTCATTTCATTTCTTCTCCGTCGATCTACGGATATCTAAAAAAAATCTTCCCAAACGAACACTGCCACAATTCGATTACGGCGATAGAAAAAAAAAAAAAAAAATAATAAAGAAGAAGAAAATGGATCTTACGTGCGTTCCTCAACGACGACGAATCTTCCACCTTTAAAAAGTACTTATTATTATTATTATTCTCATGCTGCCCAACTCTTCGTTATTATCGCTTTAACATCTATGGCTCATCTAAGTCAACTAAGTTTGGTAAACCTTTTTAACGAAATAAATGTGTGTCGATAAGGAGATCGATAAAAAAAAAATAAACAAACAAACAACAAAAAAAAAGAAAAAATTGAAAAACAGAAGAAATCGTTTATGCGTATCCCCTTGATCCAATCAATCCATAACGATCCATGTTATTTCTAATCCTAAAACCTGTGTCGATGAATTAAAGGTGGACTTTGGGGACAGATATGATTTAACGGGATTATAATATAGATCAATGGAACTTGGTGTTCTGCGATCAATGATGTGATTTTATATCTTTTTCAGATTTGTCCAATCAATTTATATTCGCATACATACATACATATACATATATATATACACAAACGAGTGTATGCATGTGTATATTTAAACGATCAAATATTTTTTTTTTTTATTTTCTCGTAAGAAAATTATTTACATTGATCGCAAAACAATTCGTCCATTTCTTTGATATCGTGAACAATCTTCATTTATTTATTAAACTTTAATCGAGATACACGTTCAAAGTGTTACCTCTCGTTTTTTTTTTTTTTAATGTTTTTTAATGTTATTTCATTTTTTTCCTTAATTTTTTTTTCTTCATTCTTTTTTACATATCTCAGACTTTTTTCTTTTCTTTTTTTTCTTTTTTTTTTCTTTTCTTCGACATTCTCTGTGTCCGTCCTGCTCGTGCGCAGTCGGCTGAAAACAACAATGCTGTAGAAGAGTAGAGACTACTTCTATAGTGTATTTCGCGGACGATCCGTACAAAGATAAAGTGCATTTAATTGCATTGTACCAGAGGTAATCCTCTCGTAGAGAGAGATCTCTTTTGGAACGATCCGAGGGTAAAAAAGAAAAAAAAATAAATAAATAAATAAATAGAAGAAAATTAAAGGTGAGTATGAAACATTACGTCCGTAAAAATCCTCTACGAGATCGGTACGATCAAACTTATATAAGAAAAATTACGTATATATCTGATATATATGTACGTACGCGTATTTGTATGGGGAAACAAAATAAAAAAAGGAAGTAAAAGATACGATCGAAAAAAAAAAGAAAAATATATATAGAAATAAAATTAATTCGCGTCAAAGTTTCACTTTTTAATTTGGATAAAAACGACGTACAACGTGTGTGTGTGTGCGTGCGTGTGTGTGTGTGTGTGTTTGGCTTCGTTATTTAATAAAAATTATTTAATTGCTTTCAATATTAAATAAAATTAATCATATATATTTATTTGTCGCACTTTAAATTCGTACAGGATCGAACCCGGCTGTATAAGAGAGAATAATTAGGATGACAAAGAGGCGCACCGTGTTACCGGTTTTTCTTCGAGCAAAGCGAGTATTCCCCTCGAGCGAATCGTGCATCCGCTATCACCAAGTGTAATAAAGACATTATTAGCGAAATATAGGAATATAGGGAAGAAATGTAATTGGAGTGGGGGTGGGGGTCCTTGCGTAACGTAAGATACATTAACGTATCGATATAATAATAACACACAGAGCCAGCTAAGCATTCTACGAACGTTGGAATATTCGATCGAACGGGGTTGTTTCATTTCTCTTTTTTTTTCTTTTTCTTATTTTTTTAATTTACGTGTACACACACACATATATATATATATTTTATTATTATTATTATTGTCATTACCCTGATATCATAACGAATTACAAATAAGAATTACAATAACAAGTTATATATATATATATATATATATATATATATATATATATATATATATATATATATATATATATATCAATGTTATATATAATTCATTGAAGACGTCCGATAAAAAATAAATATATCAGACCCCCCTCCCCACCTTGGAAAAAACGAAGAGAACTATTGCACGCGCACAAGAAGAGAAAAAAAAAGGAAAGATAAAAAAAACAACGAACGAATTAAACCTGGGGAGGGAGCGGGGAAAACGACAAACCCCGTTTCGCATCGACATTCCAAACGATCGATTTCGGTTAATACGATTTACCCGTGACTCACATTATACCTATTTACGATTAATAATATTGTTTCTCGGTCCAGCCACGCGCCCATGGCACCGAGGGACCACGGAATTCCCAGATTTTATTTCTGCCCATTGATGATGGATTAAGTTAATCATCATCATCATCATCATCATCATCATCATCATCGTCATCGTCATCATTTTTCTTCTATCGTAATCTCTCTTTCTCCCTCTCCCTCTCTCGTCTCGTTTTCTTCCACTATCTCTCTCTTTCTCTTTCTCATAGTCTTCGATCGTCCTCCGCTTCAGGTGAGATGAGCAAACACATCCGAATATCTAGATATACATATGTATATATATATCTAAATCATTCGAATGTTTTGCCACATTAAGTAAATAGTATAAAGCGATAAAATTATACTGTTCTTAAGTTTCGCGATCGTAAAGATCTTGAATAAGAAATTGTCGGCTTATAAAATTGGGAAGATGATGGGTACCTCGAGACCAGGGCGGTAGGTCCAAACAATCGCCTGCCTTGGGGCAAGGGACCATTGAAGGTCCAACAGCGGTGAGAGCTGTGATTGGTTGAAACAATATGTGGCTGTCGCCCGCCATTCTGGGATGAAACGAAACTAATTTTGTTTTTCTTCTTTGCTTTCGTTTTTTTTTTTTTTTTATACACACATATATATATATATATAATCTCACCCTTTTTTGCTCCCCCTCGCCCATACCATGGAAAAAAAAGAAACGAGAGAAGAAAAAAAAAATAGAAAAGAAAAGAAATTTCAAATTTAAAAGGAGGTATGGAGGGGGAAAGAAGAAAAAAAAAGAACGAAAGATATAAAGAGCTCGACAAAAATTTCGCGTATGTAAGGTTCGAATAAAATTTTTATACGCACGCACACACACGAATATATATATATATATATATATATATATATATAAAAGATTATGGAAAAGAAGTAGAATGAAGAAAAAAAAAAGTAAATAAATAAATAAAAAAAGAAAAGAAAAAGTTGAAATAATAACGGAATAGAACGAAATAGAAATAATAATAATAATAATAACGATAACAATAATGATAATAAAGAGATGAGATATTTGATAAGTAATGACATAACGGATCTCTCCCAGAAAAGCAGACTATGCCCAATTTTTGTTTTTTTTTTAGAGCTTTCCACAGAACGTCTTTATTCGGAACAGTCTATAATATGACACTCAATAAATAACAGAACTTCTACATGTCCAAAATTCTGCCATCAGATTGTCCTGCCGAATCTAAAACATTAAAAAACAAAAACAAAAAGAGAGAAAAGAAAGAAAGAAAGAAGAAAAAAAAAGAAGCAGAATGGAAAGAAAAGAAATGAAGGGAGAGAGAGAGAGAGAGAGAGAGAGAGAGAGAGGTAGAAGTACAAGTAGAAGAAAAAGAAAAAGCATAAGATAAGGAAGAAAGTAGAGGGAGGAAGAAGATGATTATTCGGCAGGACAATCCCTGAAAAATAAAGTATATAATAACAGTGTATAGATTTTTAGAGGTACGTACACGTGTTGTACACGGCGCGGATATGCAGTAGAGTTTTATCAAATTCATTTTAGTCGGAGTACCATAGCTGAGAAACTCAAAGTTGAAAAAAGAGAGACAAACAGGGTGCCTACTGACGACGATTAAACTCAACAACAAAGATAAAGGATATCTCCACTAGAATAAAAAAAAAAAAGAAGAAGAAACACAACTAATGCCGATAGTAGAGATCATTATAAAAGCGCACAAATTATGTAATATATATATATATATACACTCTTCGCAATCCTTTCAAAATTCAATATATATATATATATACCAATGAATTACCGTATTACTCAAATCTTATTTCAAATTAAATTAACATTCAAAATGGTTTATCTCTCTGTCTTTTTCCTTTTTTTTTTCTTTATTTTAGCATCTCTCTCTCTCACTCTCTTTCTTTTTCTTTCTTTCTTTCTTTCTCTATTTCTTTCACTCTCTCTCTCTCTCTCTCTCTCACTCTCTAATTTAAGCATGAATATTCGGCAGCAGGCTCTCCTCTTGCATCGTCTTCGCCACGCTTTCGCGATACGTAAACCGTGTGCCGACTTCGTTTCTGAAAG
>OU426872.1:1332943-1380443 GCA_911387685.1 Dolichovespula media
CGGCATTGCGTTTTAAAAGTAGCTAAGCATATTTGTAAATTTTGTCAAGGACAGATATGAAAAAAAAATTAAAAAAAAATAATAAAAAAAAAGTACAAAAAATATTAGTCATATATAAATACAGATCACATTTCAATTTGAAACCATATATATATATGTATATTTCTCAACCAAAAAGTTAAAAACGATAAAGTAGATTTATCTATAACTACGAACGAGATATACACCCAAATATATATGGGTTTGTGGTTGACAGACCACCTACGTCTATCTAGCAACTTCAATGAATGCGATTTGCCAAACTATAAGAGGAACTCAACTTTTAGCATGCAGTGTGCCGCATACACAATACAAGTCACAACAAACTGACAAAGGTGGTACCACACAAAACCTCACACCATACACTGAACATTTTATCCTTATTATTATTATTATTGATGATGACGATTTTAATCTGTAAAATTAAATTTTTTCTTTCTTTTTTTTTTTTGTTTTTACCGTTCGGCTGCCAGCTGATATTCCTACACAATGCTCCCAATAAATGTTTTCACAAAGGCGTAAGATTTAATAAGAGTCGCTATATATATATATCTTTCTCCCCTGCAAATACTTATATCGGCTGACTGTGGAAGCATCGATATACATAACTGATATTGCCAAGTTTCAATTGAATATTATATATATATATATATATATTATTTGAAATGAGTTATTTTTGATTGTGAGATTCACATATAATAAATATATATATATATATATATATATATATATATATATATATTTATATTAATATACCATATCAGCAATATATAATCGATATATATATAAAAAAAAAAGAAAAAAATATATATATAAAATCCCCTTAATTACTTATACAATTCTTCTCAGCAGACGCATGGATGTAAGAATTATATTGGGTATTGTAAAATCATTTTACTTACTGTCAGACATTCTAACTTACGCAAAGTTGTTCGTGTGACACAAAAGCTAAGCTATGGTGTGAGGAAAATACATAAGATTTGTTTGTTCTTTCTTTTTTCTTTTTCTTTTTTGTCGATTCATCTTTTCCATAACCACATCACACGGTATAAAGTGTGTGGTGGGTATAAAAGTCCCTTCCCCCTTTTTCTCTCTCTCTATCTTTTTTTTTCTCTCTTTTATATAAATAATACGTAATACGAATCTTTTATTTGAATTTAAAAAAAAAAAAAAAAAAAAAAAAAAAAAAAAAAAAAAAAAAAAAAAAAAAAAAAGAGAGAGGAAACTCAAAAGAGAATACATATTTGTAACATTACTTAAGTAATCCTGACATTCTTCCTATGTCATATGTAATGGAAGAAAGGAAAAAGAAAGAAAAAAAAATAAGAAGTAAAGATTTAAAAAATTAGCCTGCAAAAAAAACAAGAAAAAATAGGGAGTGTAGAGGCGAAGAAGGAAGGGACAGTCAACCATAGAGAAAAACTTATAAATTCGACTTTTCTTTTTTTTTTAATGACAACTTCGAACAACAGTACCGTGCCCAAAAAAGCAGTTTCTTCGCTACTATATATCACAACACCAGGATTTCAAGCTATAAGTAGTACTGAAGAGAGGATGGTAAAACACGGTTGGCAAGGTAATATGGCAAGTGAGTCATAAGAAGAATATATGGTTAAGTCGAAATAGTGAATAAAGAAGCTAATGAAACGTAAAAGAACTAAAAGAAAAAAAAAAAATTATATATATATATATATGATAAACCGGCCGAGCGGCCGAGTATATATAGAACTAGTAGTAGTGACAAAGCTTTTTATCGAATAGAAAACGCACGTAATAATCGTGAAAAATATAGATTGATTGTATATGACTGTAAAAAGCAAGATATCTTTCGATTGTAATAATATTAATTTAATGTAATCGTGCTCCTGATACCAATGACTCTAGTTTCGGGAGGAGGTATATCACATCCAAAGACTCATGATGTGTCCAAAATCAAAGTGGCTGCCCGACGTGGAAGGAATTGGAACAGATGTAATTTCGTTGGCCGCTCGACCCACCTGCCCATTGACAATAATGTAAATATACAGAAATATTTATATAATTATATTAATAATGACGATGATGAGACAATAATAATAAGAATTAATAATAAGAATAATAATAAATATAATGAATATATATAGATATATATATATATAGATAGGCCATGTCACCGCATGCTATTTGCTAAGGACCAACCTTGTTGCACTTGTATAAAACACGGTTTTAGTAACCAGACTGGGTTCGTTCAACACTCACCAAGGAGTGACTGGGCACCCTGCAAACGCACCGTTAAAACGTAAACGTACAAGACACGCTGACATCAATTCTGGCATACGGATGGAATCCTGAGCGCGCTAATTATTCGTACTGTCATACTTCTTCCTGCCTCTTTCTCTTTCTCTCTCCCCTTTCTTTATTTAAAAAAAAAAAACTTTAAAATTCTATTGTACCCTCATTAAATTAAAAACTTTTCTTTTCTCCCTGTCGTGTTTAGTCCCTTTCTGTTATTTTTTTTTCTTTTATAGTTTCTCTCCTCCCCCCTCCCCCTTTCATTCTGATTTCTTTTTTCCCTTCCTTATATAGATATAAAACTATTCTAATCTCGGATAAGTAAAATGTGAATTTGGAGGGAGAAAGGGGTTGAGGTACACGCCAAAAAGGCTATTCAAAATGATGGATGAAGTGCAAAAGTGTATTACCTCGTCTCATATCTTAGATGAAAGGAACTCTCTCTCTATTTTATGGCTTCAATATCATTGAAGTACTTTGTAAAAAATATATTGTCATAAATATATTACAAATAGCATGATCCATCTTAATGTTATTAATGGATTTACGAATTTAAAGCAAAGGGATCTGTATGGATAGGCCGTTCATTTGTAAAGCAGTGAATCAAATAGACCCACCAAAGAAAGATTAAATTTGTGAACAACATTGATGATCTACTATAGTAAATATATGATAATAATAATGAGAATAATAATAATAATAATAATAATAATGATGATAATAATAATAAGGAAAAGACACGTGATATGTCTTACAATATTTTTCTGTAATATTATCTAATCTCAAATTGCTAGATATATCCTTCTTTCTCATGCATTTAACAGATGTTCTTTGATGGTTCTAAATCGATAAAATGAGGGTACATAAGTAATTGAAATATTTGCACAAATTTTATCGGGGTAAAAAGGAGGGCCCTTTTTTTGGGGACAGAGATCAAAGTTTGAAATGGTGAACTTACCTGGTGGTAGGCCCATGGGGGGCGGTCGCATCATGTTACCTCCATGAATAAGAGCAGGCGCAGCTAAGGTCATTGTGGGTCGCATTAACGGTGCCATAAGAGCGACAGAGCTCACAGGCATTGTTGCCGATGCTGGTACCATTACTGCTTGAGGAGGCCTTTGAAACCTTTGTTGTTGTTGCTGTTGTAGAGCATTTAATGCAGCTTGTTGTCTTTGCTGCTGATCTTGAAATGCAGCAGCTACATTAGCAGCTGCTTGCTGCTGCTGCTGCTGTTGTTGTTGTTGTTGTTGTTGTTGTTGCTGTTGCTGCTGTTGTTGCTGTAATGCCGCAGCCTGTTGACTGGCATCTGCCTGTGCCGATCGAGATTCCTCTGTTTGCCGCCGTTGATATTTAGGTAGTCTTGCTCTAATTTCCTCCTAATGTATGTACATTCCTAATTTTAGAAACTATTTTGAATAATATCAGAGCTCTCGCTTGAATACTTACTAAACTGAGATCTTCAGGTGGATGAATAATTTTACTAGCAGCCCCTGTTGTCGCAATAAGATTAACTTTTTGGTCACTACCAAGGTTACTATTAGTCGTGGTATTACTTTCAGTACCACTATAAGCAGGGAATGTTGGCTTGACCGGTCCTATAGACCCACCAGCCACCGATGTAATTGGTTTAAAATCTGTGCCTAACGGGGTAGATGTCACAGCCGTAGATGCAGCAGTGGAAACAGCCGCAGCACTTGGGAATAATGGCCTTGTCGGCGGCATGGATGTACCAGATACCGGTGGTTGTATGCCTGGTGGCATACCTGGCATTCCAGGCATCATACTACAGAAGCAATTAATCACAATTAATTCGATCGTTTGACATAAGAATATTTTTTGTACCCGAATTTAACTCAAAAAATGATCATACCCAGGTCCCATAAATGGTGGACCTACTGGGCCCATAGGTCCCATCATATGATGCATGGGTGGTGGAAACTGACCCATTGGTGGCATACCAGGATGCGTGGTCATTCCTTGCATTACCCCGGACATGATACTGGAACCAGTAGGCATAGCTCCTGGCGCAGAACCTAATAAACCTTCAGGCTTTGCTTTCTTTTGTACAGGTTCATCTTCTCCGGAACTAGGCGATCCGGGTCTGCCACCATTTCGTTGTCTTTCATGCTCTTTAGCATCATTCGGTGGGATCCCTTCCATTCCATATATTTCTATTTCAATGTTGCTACGATTTGGCAAAGAGTTAGGTACTTTATCTATTGCTTCTTTGTGTACCTGTAATAATAATAATAATACTAATAATAATAATAATAATGATAATAATAATAATAATAATAATAATAATAATAATAATAATAATAATAATAATAGTAATAAAATAGTAATAATAATAATAATAATAATAATAATGATGATAATATACGTATATGATACAAAATATAATGAATACATATAAATGGAAATAGAACAATGCTGTATAAAATGTTACACACACACACACACACACACACACACACACACACACACACACACACACACACACACACACACACACACACACATATTACCTGCATACAATGTATACTAAGTCCTGGTCCCGTATATAATTTCTTATGACAAATGTGGCACTTGAAGTGTTTTGCCTTTTGATGTTGAATAAGAATTTTTTCATCTTCAAATTCTCTATTACAATACCTTGATAAGTTAGTAGAGTTAAAGAAAGTAATGTTTGATGAAAAATATAATATGCGAATGTCAACCAATTAAATACATTGAATTTATTTTTCCTTTTATGGATATAACCAACAACAATTGGATAAACATTTATTATAGAATAACGTAAAGCTAGACGATTTGAATTATTATCGCATTGTAACCATTTTTACGCGACATACATGTTATTTAATATACATATATTGATTTCTACAAGGACTGTGTGTATTACTCTTACGTGTATTATATATTGTCTTTACATTATACGTAGATACTTGAGATACTCGTCATACGTTAACGACGTAATACCGTCAACATCATATAATGCTTGACAATTCGAAAGAAATTTAATATAAAAATACAATCAGTTATCTTTATTTCGAGTAATGGTAACACATATACCAATGCGATCCAAAAATATAATTACGTAAAATACTACTCGATGAGAATTTATGTAGCAAAAGGATACCAACACCACGGTCTCGATTGCTTCTTCTTTTTACGTCCCATATTCTATTTTTTTTTAATCGAAAAACTTAAAAGAAGCACAAATATGTTAAATACGCTAGGCAACTACGTGGTAAGAACTCGATCCGCACACCAGCAATACACACGCGTAAAAACCGATAACAGAAAATGGCGCCAGCATCTTTTCCGTATATAGCGGAAGTCAGTGTAACCAATCAATGAAAATAAAAAGTCTTCGTAAGCTTCGTTTTATATTTCGCGCCTTTTTTTTCTACTCCTTGTTATATATGACTTTTAATTAATTAATCAATCAATCGATTAATTAATTAATTTTAAGAACAAAGTGACGATGACGGCGACAACTAATTCGAAGACACAACATCTTACATTCTTAAAACTTAACGATATATATATATATATATGTGTGTGTGTGTGTGCTTGTGCATACAATAATTTGTAAAGATACGAATACGTAATTTTGTGCATAATATTAAAATATGCGTGAAAGAGTAACATCAATATGGTTAAAACATTCATTATTATTTACAGTCTGGACGCTATTATCGAAAAGTATGATTTCAATATGTTATATATATATATATATATTAATATAAATAAACTGTGACATATTATATTATGATAATGATTATTATCTACACATATATTTACATACACAGAGAAATTGTCAATTATAGGAATTAACGAGAATAAAGTTATACCTACATAAATATAATATAAATGAGTGGACCGCAATGATTGTTAATAAAAATTCAATATCTTGCAAATATTTCAAAGTAATGAGGGGACTTTAAAAGTAGAGGAGTACCTCCGTTAGCTAGAGAGTCTTTGTTTTAAAGGTAGATCACTTTCAGAATCGCTCGAATCATTAGCACCTGCGAGATCATTATGGGATGATAAATATTCTTTCCTTTTAGATTTGTTTAACCTTTGTACTTGTTCTTGCTGGAATATTTAATAAACATTTTTTCTTTTTTTTTTTTTTATATAGAAATTGCCAACGTGTATTGAGTGATATAAAACAAATTCAATTGTTATTACCTTCGACCAATGTTTCGCTGGCCTCTTCGAGATGTTAGTTTTGGGAACATATTTGTTAGCAACCGCTTCGACCCTTCTAATATCAAAGTCTTGATCAATTTTTGTAACAGTCTGTAATCTCTGTTCTTCTGATGTTACATATAAATCATTCGGTTGATGATAACTATTGTGAACATCATAAGCTTTTTTACTACAAAATAATGCAGCACAAACTGTACATTTGATGAGATCTTCTGGTACTGCCTCTCTTTCTTCCTATTATTGGACAAAAATTACATTTACATCGTTGTTCCATGAGATTTTTATTACGTATTTTAAATTATATATATATATATATAACATATCACTTACTTTACTATGAGCCCTTTCCAGATGTTGTTGTAAATTAAATTTTATAACATACTCTACGCCGCACAAATGACAATAATAAACACTCAAAGCATCGTTCATCGAATTTACCTTAATTTTATTGCTTGGTGGTGGCGTAGCAATTGGTTTAAATAAATGTACCATCCTGTATAATAAAAAATATTTTTATGAATTTATTAACTTACAATACAATACTTATAATTACCTTTTATGTATGGAACGATGATGATAATCCCAAGCTTTTTTATTATAAAATATCACATCGCAATCCTCGCACTTTTTATGTTCATCTTCATTTTCCCTTTCGACTGAATCATGCGATGTTTGATGATTATCTCTATGAGTCTAATATAAAATAATATTCTTATGTTTGATTGGAACATTAGAAGAATAAAATCAAATTAGATAAAAAATATTTGAACTTGTTACTTTTAAAGGAAATTGCATGCCACAATAGGGACAATAGAATTTTGTTGGTGAATTCGGATGGACTTTAAACCTATGCCTGATCGTCGCAGTAACACTTTCAAATGATTGCCCGCACATATCACACTCGGTATCTCCATTTTTGCTATTTTTAGCAGGACGTCCACGAGTATCTATTTCTTTATTTGCATGTTTTCTGAAAGAAAATTTACACGTTTATATACTTTTAAACATCCATACAACTTCCACAATTTTTCTGTTAGAATATCATTATCTCTAATATACCATATACATACATACATACATACATACATACATACATACATACATTTACATCTGACAAAACTATTTTCTTGTATTTTTTTAAAATCGTCGTTTGATCTTAATTATATACAAATAATGATGTAAATATGTCATGTATATAACCTCAAATCAAAACAAAACTATGATTGAGCAAAACAATGAGAGTAGTTACTCAATCGGTAACATAGTTCATTGTAGTGAAAAGAGTACAAGGAAATTATATAAAATATTTATTATAACGTTCGTATGATTAATAATTGCCTTCTTCAAATTGTTTATAAAAAAAAAAAAAAAAAAAAAAAAAAATAAATGCAAATTAATTCGTTCTACAATATCACGGACAGTCGAGATCGATTGATTTTTGTTTATAACGAAGAATATAAAATTTGACACGAATACCTAAAATGTTCCTGTAATCCTTCTTTGGTATCTAATTTTGAATTACAGAGAACACACTTATGCTGCCCCTTAGCACTCATTTGGGCGCGAATTTTTGTTCTAAAAAGAACATCGGAACTACTTCAATTGTAACGATGCAAAACGATACCGATTATGCGTTTTGCATTTATGCGCGTATACGTTGAATAAAAGGTCAAATCACTTTGTTGAATTCTCGGAGAATATTTCAGCCTTTTTTCCCGCGCTATTATATTAACGAACTCGATAAAATATTTTTGCGCGTATCAAATTAAATATTTTCGAAGAATTCACGTTGCAGGGAAAAATCAATTTTCAGCCATTTTAATTATCTTGAAAGTCGCGCCATCTATCAAAAGGAATACAAAAATTTCCCACGCAATACAATGAAAAAATTAAATCGCTTACAAACCTATAAAATTCATGTAGATGTGTGTATGTGTATATATATATAGACATATATATATATATATATGTATATATTTCTTTATCTTTTTCTAATTTTTTTCTTTTTAAAGGTACATATAAACTTCATATAACATTAATAATTCAAAGCAATATACATGTGTTACAATGGAAGTCCTATAAATAATATTATATTCAACAGTATTATATATAAAGTTAGACTTTTCTCGACCAGACCTTCTCCTCTTGCTTATAAAACATTTGCCAATTATACAAACAAACAAATATAAAGAAAAAATATATATATATATAAAATAATACTTATTTTATAAATATATAATTATATAATCTTAAATAATTTCATCCGACGAAAAATAAAATTTAACATTTCCTTGCTTGGCTCGGAATAATTTTAAATTATTATCGTAATTTCCATATATTAGAAACCGCAATTCTTTTTTCTTTCTTTTTACCCCTCAAATTTTGGTCCCAAGGACATCGTATAAAAATATCTTTCGTTTTAACATAATTTCGTTAGATCTGCTCGTAGTATTCGAATGCACGTTCTATAACGTAACTTTAATATATATATATATATATTATCCGTCTGTTACACCCTGAGCTGCCAACTCTGCTAGAGTTCTTTCGAGGTAACTTGTGTCAGGATATCCATGACCGGACGTAGATGGACCTAATTCAGTCTTATGATGAATCTCATTCCATGTTATTACATCTTCACGCCCGGTAGTTATAGATCGTCCAATTGTGAATATCAGTCTTCGTTCAAATGCAATTTGTAACAGTCTTAATACTCTACGACCTAAATTATTATCTGGTAAATAACAAACTCTTGGAAAACCAACGGCATAATACGCTTGGCCAGGATTTGGATGTTCTGGTCCTTGAACTCCGGATGGAATGCTAATTGAAGGACATAGAAAAATCATCATGTATATACGAATTGGCTCTTTGTGTTTCATAAAATATGAAAAGAAATTTAAAGATCTTTTATTTTTTAACTTACTCGTATGTTATTTGTATTGTATTGGTTTTTGGGAAACCAGGTAAAGATCTCGGTATCCTTGTCCAGTTCATAGTACCTGGTGGTTGATTACCCCTCTTCTCTCCATATATTAGTCTACAAACTGGACATTGTATGTACATAGGTGGTTGTTGACAACTAAGCATTGCGTTTAGACACGCTAAGTGTAATCTATGCTTGCAACGAGTTAATTCCACTGTCAGAGGTTCAGGACTGCCTAAACACACAGGACACGAATCGGAATCATCGCTTTCGACTACTTTTACATACTGAGATATTACATCCGACGTTGTATCTACACCTAAAATAAAAATCATTTTTTATTATTATTAATCATAAATTATGAAAAAAATTTATTAATTCATTCACCAAATCAGAACATACCGAAATTAGATTCTTTGAATGCATCATCGCTTCCCATACTGCTGTCTAACAAATCCACAGGATTTTCATGGCTCAAATAAGTCGAGACAGTATCGACGCTAGGTCTACGACCGCTCTTTGTACTACTGGAATCTACGTCTAAAACGCTGTCCCATGTTTTCGTTTTGTCAGGAGTTTCAACGGTCGTGATGGAATCATTATTGTCAATGTTATGCTTGTTACTGAATATGTTAAAATTATTTAATATAACTCTTGCAATATTCGAAGGGCCCGTATCTCCGCCTTTGCTCTGTAACATATATAGAATTAAATGTATAAAATGAAAGATAAGATTATTAATCAGCAGTATTATAATGAAACATATAAACTTACTTTTTTATTGTTCTTTTTGGTACTACCGTTAGACGTTTTCTTATGGATCATTTTACTGGAACTTTTAACCGTCACGGAAGCACCTTTCTTTCCGGTAGCGATTTGTAATTCTTCCAGGGCAACTTTAACCAATGGATAAGGGGCCTGTTGAACGCGGCGAATGGGTCTTACATAGCCCGTACAACAACGAACTTGAGTCAGATTACAAAAATTGATGATATATGGAAAACCTAAATAAGTCTTAGAAACATCAATAGTCTTGTCACCCTAAAATTCAAAATGTTATATACAACTATCCTACCTCAAACTAATCTAGCTTATGCTTACTCGTGCCCAGGCTTCTTCTATAAGACACTGTACTTCCATATCGTAAGTATGCCAATCATCGGTATCCCCGGCCCATTCCCATTTGGCACCTTTTCCTGCCGGCGATACGGGATGATAAAATTTTCTTCTTACGTTATGTGTCTCATCTCCGTCATCGCTGCATTGCATCTTGGTCTTCAAATTGATATAATACCTGATACAAATTGGAAACTCATGAGGTATGTTGCCAGAGATAGACGATGACAGAACTAACATCTGATTTGATGTCACATATCTGAGTTAGTTTTTTTTTTAATGAAAGAAAAACAAATTGCAAGATGTATGAAACCTTTCCAAATTGGGATCGGCATCGTTTAGGAAGACTCTTGTAAGTTTTTTACAATGTGCTCTTTCAAGGTGTTGAGACACTGCTGGGCTATATGGTCTCCATCGCCCATGACGATTTTCCCATTCCCAAACTACTACTGCATGACCGTGTTCTTGCCCGTGACCGTTCATCTTTACATTTAGGAATTTCACACACACACACTACGCACACTATTGCAATAGTAACGTGGGAACATTTTCAAGTTTCCCACGACCACTTTGCGACGATATATATATATATATATATATATGTATATATCTTCACAGTGCTTATGGGGTATTTTCTTTGAAAGATAAAATATTTATTGTAAAAAGTTACCACCAATTTTTTACTCCGATAAACATCTCGGAAACATTTTACGATTCTTACGATGTCGACGTTGAAAAGTGTTAAAATAAGAGAAAAGAAAAAAAACAGAAATTAGACGTTCGACCCGTTTGCGAACCGATCGAACATAAAATCACAAAACCGTCAGTGTGGTTCTACTTGACGTAAAAAAGTAGAATGCAGTTTCAGTGCCATCTGGGAAGAAAAATGGCTGACATATACGTAAAACTAATAGAAATAAACGTTATACTAAGTATCAATACTGTTCGTAATATGTTTCATTAATATAATAAATAAAAGGACACACGATATTTAATATTAATTTACGTTCCATACGATTCTAACGATGGCGCGAACGTAGAACAAAGTAATCAAAAGTTCGCGCCATTTTGAACGTAATATCATTAGTCACGTGATACCAATCTCGAAATCGATAGACAAATTTCTTCAAATAAAAATCATTCGAATTAATCATTAAATCTGTTGTGATTCGGTTGGA
This sequence comes from Dolichovespula media, assembly GCA_911387685.1. NCBI lineage: Eukaryota > Metazoa > Arthropoda > Insecta > Hymenoptera > Vespidae > Dolichovespula > Dolichovespula media. The sequence continues at coordinate 1,344,692 of OU426872.1, forward strand.
ATGTCGTTCGTCGTATTATTATTATTATTATTATTTTATTTTATATATTTTTTTATCTATTGTAAGAATAACTGAGATTTCTTTTTAAATAAAAATGTTCGTCGTTTTATGTTAGGAAAAAAAAAAGGAAAAGAAAAGAAACCAAAAAACAGAAGTTCCGAATTTATTTAATTTCATATAATGTTTACAAACGTTTCGCAGTAACGACCCGGTATTTATGTTAATTCAATTATAAATTTTAGGATACTAATAAAGTTTCTTTAAAATATGTCGACAATGTTGGTATCATTGCGTAAGCACGTATCGGACTGCACGTCGTACGTTGTTCCAATTAACGGCGAATATCTTTAAGGATCAAACGGTTTGATTTTATTTTAATTTTCGCGCAGTATATCATTGGATTTGAAATAATATGTAAACGGTTAGGATAATATGAGCATTTTATTAGTTCGAAGGAATTATTATCGTCCTGTGACATACGATACATACATAATAAAAAGTAACCGAGAGTGCGAATAACTGAGAAAATTTTGAAGGAGGCTCCTTTTATTCATTATATCGTTGGAAAAGTTAATGGGAAGGAAAAGGAAGAAAATCAAATTTCTTTGAATATGCGTATTGATGTAACGTATTGTACGTCGGCAGAGGCAATTATATGTTTTAAATTAAATTAGATTAAGGTATAGTAATTCGTAAAAATTGCGTATTCTCCCGTGAATCGTGATGATGGACGTCGACAAAATTGCCGTGTTTGCCGGTGTGGGACTTGCTGTGGCAGTTGGGGCATTTGTATTATGGGGTCCATCTCCTAAACCTAGAAGAAGAGGTAATTTATTTACTTTTATCCGTAAAGGTCGATCAGATATAAATAACATGAGTCGTTATCTATCAAAACATTTTAATAAGATTCTTTTTTTTATTGTTATATTTATAACTTATTAAATGTTATGTAGGTAAAGTGGTCGGCATTAGTAATCTAGGATATACTTGCTTTTTAAATTCCTTATTACAAGCACTGGCTGCTTGTCCGACTTTAATCACATGGCTACAAAGACAACGAGAGAAGAACGAAAAGTGCAATTTTACCGCTACTTTGCTTTCAGTCTTTGAAAGTACGACGTAATGTTTAATATATCCAAATAAATTTCTCCATTGTATAAGATGTAAATAGTTTAAAATGTACTTTGATAGAAATCAATGGTCATACCGATGACTTATACGGAGATGTAACGCCGATTGAGATAATATCTTCCCTTGGTTCTCAATGGAGCTTTGCGCCTGGTTACCAAGATGCACACGAATTATTTCACATACTTTTAAATGCATTACAGGCAGAAATACAACCGATTAACAGAGTATGATTGTTAATTATTTACAATCAAATATCTTACAAATATTATCGAATCCAAATGAATAATGATTATATATTTATATCATTTGTACAGCGTGGTTGCCTGTCAGATGCATTACCCAGAAATCCCTTAGTTGTGGCAGATCTCAAGGGTTCGGGAGAACCGATAGGTCTCAGAAGCGTATCGTGCAATGATATAGTATCAGCTGAAAGAAATCCTAATTCCATGCACGGTTTTGACAGTAATTGTAACAATCATATGACAATATCCACACCTTCTATATCATCTCATATACCTTCGGAGTACAAGCCCGGTAAAATACTGGATAGATCTTCTGAAATGTTGTCGCAAAATAAGAGATACGACGCGGAAAACGATGAGCCAATATGGAATTATCTCTGTGAAGTATCTTTAATTAATATGCCGCCTATATGGAATGAAGTACACCCATTTTCTGGATTACTAACTAGTCAATTACAATGTATTAATTGCAATTGGAAGGTTGGTAGAAATCTTTATAAGTATTTCCTAATATTCCTTTTTTATTCTTTTTTATTTTGTCTTATCACACTTTTTATTAAACGAAGTATTGCTATTATTATCTTTCTTTCAGTCCCCAGTACGTTATGACAAACTTGAAAGTATTTCTTTGCCATTACCTGCTCCCGGTTCAGTTCTTCAATGGAAACAACATACTCTGATTGAATTATTTTCATGTTTTGTGAGCAGCGAAATTGTTCATGATGTAGAATGCGATGGCTGTGCATCTCGTTGTGACGCCGTTAAAACCCTTACCCTTGGAAAATTGCCTAAATGCTTATGTATACATATACCCAGAACTACATGGAGCTCGTCCGGGATGCCGATTAAAAGAGATGATCCTGTTGTTTTTTCCGACACTTTAGTGTTAGATCCTTTTACTTTCATAGAAGCAAAGAAAAGACTTGCAAAAGTAAGTAAAAAAAAAAAGACGAACAATAAATATAATGAATATAATAAATATTATAATTTTGTAGGGAGATGCGCAAGCAATGTTGCTTCTTACAAATCAACGATCGACCTATGGTAAACACAAGTATCAACTTCAAGCCGTTGTAGAACATCGTGGGCCTGTGGATGCTGGTCATTTTGTATGTTATAGACGAGGAACTAGACCAGATCGATGGCTTTATACATCCGATTCGACCGTTGAAAACACATCCCTGACAGATGTACTTTGTGCCAGTCCTTATCTTCTTTTTTATGAACGTATTCATGAATTGCATGCATAGCTAGGAACAAATTAAATCTAAGGTTGTTAAAGGAATTTATGGTGATTCTTATTCGAATTTTCATATAATTATTCCTATCTAGTGATGAATTCATTAATTTTTGGGTCCAGTATAATCGCAGGAATGAAAGAAATCATTGTTAGGAAGTCCTTTAATTTTTTAAAGGTATGAGTTGAATCACCGTTGTGCCATAATTCTCGTTAGAATCTACATGGTATCTTTCGACGTTTATTTATTTATTTTTTTTTTTTTTTAATAGATCTCAAAGTATTTTACAGTTAATTTGAAATAAAACAGAAACAGGGAATATATTGATGTTTATGTAATGTCCATATGTATATTTTGATTATGAGATAGTGCAGATTATATGACTATAATAATTAACGAATATTTATAGTTTAACTGAGGCTTCATTCCTAAAATTATAGAAACTTTCATAAATAGAGATCGTGCTCGACAATTCTTGACACTATATTTAAAGCAAGAAAATATGAATAATACGGAGATATAGAAAAAGAAAAGAAAAAAAGAAATAGAATATAAATTCGGATGCATGATTTATAAAGTAATGCCTTCTGTGCAATCGTCGTAAAACATACAATGCTAAGGCTTGATTAATGTAGAACTATTAAAACTGAATTGTGCCAAATAAATGCACGTTTTGTATAATACCATATAATGTAAAAAAAAAAAAAACAAAACAAAAAAAGAAAGAAATTTGTCCCCGCAATTAGTGAGAATACTACATTTAACAATATCCATCGTTTAGTTCTAGTTTTAGATATAATTTTTAGAAGACTTTTATGGCTGTTCGTCATCTTCCGCTCTGAGTGACTGATATGAACAATGATATGGACTGATATGAACCACAAGCTCAAGCCAGGAATGAGTCTATAAGCTTGCGTAGTATTATACCTATATAGATAGTAAGGAAATGAACTAATGTTTTGATTTTTATAAAAAACAATATATATATATATATATAATGTATGAGTATATATATTCACTTATCATTATTTTTTTGGTTGGACCAAAGCAACTGATTCAGGTACAATATTTATGAATGAATATAAATTATTAGAAAAATCTATGAATAATTGTAAATTATTAGAAAATAACTTTATAAAGAAGTCATTAGAGTCAAGTTCATTGAACATTCTAAGGATAAATATAAATAGGAAGATGTTAGGTGTAAGTTATACATGACAGTCAACGAATAACGCGTTCCAATGAGACCTCGGGTTTCTATAAGATTTTTTTAATTTTTTAATTTTTTAGCAAGTATTCTTCTGGTTGTTCGACATCGCTCGGACTATCTACCGACATTTTATTTGGCAAAATCATATTGAAATATTTGAACAGTTCGATTTTCCGCGTATTAACTGGCGCGTAAAATTTACGCGCGATGAATTAAAAAGACGAAGATATTAATTCGAGACTGACAATAATTTCTCGTTATTTCACAATTTTTCCTTTGACCCATGTATCGTGCACCCGTGCAACTTCCTTTAGCCTCTTTTTCTTTTATAGAAATGGACTATATTCAGAAGATTTCTCTCATCGAACATTTTCAGAAAACAATCCACTCGTGATTCAAAATTTGGCGCAATTTTCTAACTGCGCATTAACCAATAAGGCGTTCCATGCGCATCAATCAATAAGGCGTTCCATGCGCATCAGTCAATAAGGCGTTCCATGCGCATCAATCAATAAGGCGTTTCATACGCATCAATCAATAAAGCGTTCCTACGGATTCGTCGAGCACGTTTCTCATTGGTCGGTTTTGTCCAATAGTATTATTCCGCTACGTAGTTTTGTTTGAAGAACACTAGAGGGCGCTTTTAACGAAGGCGTTCACTCCCGAGTCATTTTTACCGAAACGCCATATTGAAGAGAAAGTTCTCGAGCAGTCGAACGAAGGGTGTGTTATAGTTCGTTCAAGAGGATATTGAAAAATTACTATTCCTTAGAATGATTGCCCGACAACTGATTAGAAGATTTACAACGAGTGCCATGCGGAGATCGGATCATGAGGGTGACGGTATACCTGGTCACGTAAGTATACTCCCACCATTAATTGTCCATCTTTGTTCGTTACCACGTAATATAATTCTTTCCATTTCTTTTTTCTTTTTTACACAGAATATACCGTTCCCGATAAAAAACAAGTTCGTGTTGACCATGATATTTTGCGCCTTTTTTGGAAGTGGCTTCTCATTACCCTTCCTAACCGTTCGTTACAATTTGCTGAAGTAAATTACGTAAGCAGTTTTTATGAATACAATCATATTTAGATTACATTAGATTTAATCGAAATGTCAGTTTTTGCATTCGTATAAACTTATTATTCTTATATATTCCTTATATATTCGTCCTTTGTCGAATGAATATCTAAGGAAGTATTTAAGCGTACAGTCGAATGAGTTTCATATACAGTCGAGTGAACTTCTCGAGCCTTGGGAAGAAAGATATCGTTGTCAGGAATCGTAGAAATAAGCAGCTAGATTGTATCGTGGCATTTTGTAATCGATACATCGTCTTTCTCTTTCAGATTTTAATAATGCTTTAGCAAAGTCGACTGCGCAACAATATTCTTCAATCTCGGGCATGAACGTTTATGGAGTAGTATTATGCATTACATTTAGCAAGGCAATATTAAGTCGTATTATTATGTAATGTTAAATTATCGTAAATATACTCTAATAGTATTTAAACTTCGATCCGTAATATATACGATAATTTTACATAATAAATTTTGGTGTTATATAACGTATTTATCAACGGGAACACATTATAGTTCCTGCATTTAACCGTGGTGGCGCTCGTAGTCATGGTAATCGATTACGTATCTTAGATACGAATATAGAGGCTCCATCATCTCCTCTTTGGAGGAGAGGATTAATTATTGCAAAAAAACATTATAACAACAATGCTTTTAATCAATAGATTAAGATATTATATCGTATATTCATTCGTATAATCTGGTCCGTTTGTATCACGGATTATTGACTAGCATAGTGATTCCATCGCCGCCATTTTTTTTATCAACTACGATGCAATTTCCTTGCGGCTTGATTGGTTTTTTTTTTTCGGACAAATCGAAACCGCTTTTTAATTTCAAAAGCGAGAACGATCGTGTTGAATTGTGTTGTACCGGCGAGTGGAAAAACAAACAAAAGCGTCCGATTGAATTCGATTCAATGGCGCATTTATTTCCTCTTTCCTTTTGTGTTACTGACGAATGAAAAGAAGGCAACTTGTATAGGAGGTATACCATCGGTCCTGAGTGAACCACTGACGCTAGATAACTCTCGTGTATGAGCTTTTCCCGAAAGTCAATCATCATACTCGTATGCAACGTTTGTATGCTCGCTTGAAATCAAACAGAGTATGTACTTCTCCCATTGTATGCTATTTCCTCTTTGATTCGTATGTTTCTTCTTTTTTTTTTTTCATTTTGTATCGTTTCATTCCAACTCATTATACACGGTTGTCAATCGCTGTTTGATATAAAATTGAAGAGACATGGGAAGAATTGTAAAAATCAGGAGGAAAAAGAAAATCAAAAAGAACGAAGAAGATAAAACTTTTCTCTTCGTTTCGATGGACGACGCCGACTATGCGATAACGCTCGTTTGCGCTCTGAAGGGAGATAAAGAATGAGAATAAGAAAAAGAAAAAAAAAAACGAAAAAAATAATGTCGCTAGAAAGAACGTAAACACAACATTGGTCTAATTACCAGAGGGTAATTAATTAATAATTAATTAATTCGTCCCGTGGGATAGGTAGAGACGGGAGAGGTTATTGCGTCGTATCATTATTAAGACGTAACAATTTTTATTAGGATTTTATTCGAATTTTTATTAGAATCTTTTTTTTCTTTTTAAGAGAAAAATAATTTCGTTCGTTAAGTTATAAAAATCATCGAACTTTTTACGAACAACCAACGAAACCAACCAGACCAACTTACCTTCGTGAATTTTTTTCAAGGGATAGAGGGCAAAATGTTCGACGGTTAGTTATTACGCGCTCTTTAGTCAGTGTGTGGTAAACAAGTCATTGTCGTTTGTCGTACTTTTGAAGCCACTTTTCACCGACGACACTCCATTCATGTTTGTACGTGACTATCCGACCAAAAGAAAACCGCGTAAGAGTCGAAAGAGGTGAAACACTTAGAGCGCGCTTGGATGTTGGGAGAGGGTGTGGGTTAAGAGGTAGAGAGCAAAGAGAGGGGTACCATCAACAGAGGTTCTTTAGTATCGCGACCGTCAACCACTCGAGGATATTTTCTCTCTCTCTCCCCCTCTCTCTCTCTCTCTCTCTTTTACCCTCGTCTAATTGGGGTAACAACAGACTCATTAGTCTTACGGTCGAGGAGACGAGAGAGGCTCGTTTAATGTCGAGTGTGGTGGTTCGTGAAATCTTTGCATAACGAGCCTCTCTCTCTCTCTTTCTCTTTCGTTATTCTTCGCGAGAAAGAATAGGCGAATAAGGAAGAAGGAAAAAGAAGTTAGTTAAATGGACAGTGCGAGAGTAAATGTTAATGGATGGACAAGTGGATGGAAACGTGCGAAGATGTCGAAAACCACCGAGTAGTCATCGTCGTCGTCGTCGTTGCCGTCGTCGTCGTCGTCACCATCGCCGTCGTCGTCTACGTCTACTACGCTTGTTTGGTTTTTCTAGTCTTACACTTCTAAATTCTTTACATTTAGTTCTCCTTCCGGACTTTTCTCTCGTATCATTTTATTTCTCGATTTCGGTTATTATTGTTGTTAATTGTTATTATAACTTATGTGTGTGTGTGTGTGTGTGTTTTTTTTTCGTTATGGAGGAAAGAATAAAGAGAGCGAAAGAGAAAAGAAAAACTGATGAAGCTTCTTCTAAACGGGAGGGGAGGGTCCTCCTCCTCGTTGCATCTTCTCGTTTACGTTATGCGCATTCCTACGCATTGCATTGCCGCTTCTTCGGTATTTCTTTTCTCTTTCTTGTATTTTTATTTTTATTTTTATTTTATTTTATTTTATTTTACGTTTACATCTACATAGTTGAGTTTAATGAATTATGAAGGAACAATTAATACATTTAGAGTCCTCGATAATGTCGAGCGAATAACGTAGCTTAATCGACATTACATAATTAGTGTGAGGACTCGAACATGCATATACATAGATATATAGATATATATGTGTATGTGTGTGTGTATGTGTAATTCACTCGTTCATTTCCATTCCAAATATAATTTTTTGTTTTTGCACTCTCTCCTTCCCTCTCTCTCTCTCTCTCTCTCTCTCTCTCTCTCTCTTTCAATCAATCTCAATCACTTTCTTTACCTTTACTTTACTTTTCTTTTTTGGAGTGTCACATACGTGTGTGTGTTGTGTTTATGCGTTATGGGGGATTATGTAAACATGCATGTATACGTCGCATCGTGTGAGTTTTACAAAACGGAAGATCATATAAGGAAGAAATCTTTGCAAATCATGAACGGACATTTTTCACGATCAAACTTCCTTACCCCCCCCCCCCCCATCTCACCCAGCTTTTACGTTCGACTAATATTAACTAATATTAACTTAACTACTTCTATATAAAAGAGAAGTTAAGAACTAATATTTAACCCAAAGTATCTTAATCGATAAATAATAACCTAGGTCTAATTCCATGCCATAACAGTATATGCCAACCTATTTTATATATCTCTTGCATACGCGCTTGATAAGAAAGGCAACAAAAGAAAATAAATAAAAAGAAAAAAGAATGAAAAACAAACATTCGATTGATAAAAGCGAAACAACTTCGGCCAATGTCCTCTTTTCTTTTAATTAAAATATTTCTTTATATTTCCGTAATCGTACTCGCAAATAAGAATGTAAATCACCGACTTTATCTCCTTCTCTCTCTCTCTTTCACATTTTCTCGTTTTTTTTTTTAAATGATATTTTTTTCCTCCTTTTTTCCTTTCTTATTTTTTTCCTTTTTCCTTTTTTCCGTTTTCCCCATTTAAGCACTAACTTAAATTACAAGCGTATATTTATAACTCTCTAAGAGGTAATTAATCTTCCTTTCTCTCTTTTCTCTTCTTTTTCTTAGCTTTTTTTCTTCCCCCATCATCACCGTTTTGCAAGTATGCAAGTATGTATGTATGTATGTATGTATGTATGTATGTATGTATGTATGTATTTATTTATGTAAAGTATGTATGTATGTATGTATGTTTGTATGTATGTACGTACGTATGTATGAATATAAAGTAGCGCAAAAAATTATTCTTTGTTTATATCGCGCATCATCGTGCTTGTGTCATCCATTTTTGCGCTTCCCTCTTTCTTTTTCTCTCTATTTCTGTACCGCGTGTATTCAAAAGAAATCTTTGTCGATAAATCCCTTGTAGGATCTACCATGTACGGAGGGTGGGTCTGATTACCTTCTACAATTATACATTTTATTTCTTTGAAATTATTTTTTAACAACTAAATCCGCACTATAAAAAGAACGAAAAGTTTGGAGGGGTATGGGCGGTTGCGGATTGGGTTGGGCGGGAGATCTAGAGAGAAAAAGAAATTCGGTAAGCGCATCCCTTTATTATCATTCTTTTTTCTTTCGTCACTCGTCTCATTCACAGCACTCCGCGCTTACATTTTTGGACGTGAAACGGATCGGGGATTCGAAATGAGATTCGAAGAAACAAAAGGATCGCGATTCGTTTTATCTCGTTCTTTTTCTTTTTCCTTTTTGTTTTTTTTCTTTTCTCTCTTTTTTTTTTCCGCGATCTCGAAACTTGTAACTCATTAAAAATTGTTCGACCTTGACAAGCGCGCGTTGTCTAAGGGTAAAAATATTGTATAGATCTATCGATCAAAGAAAAGAGCAATTTCACAAATGAGAAACATTCGAGTTTTTCGGACAAATATAATCGTTAATCAAATTTCGTTTTTTCTCTTTCTATTTTCTTTTACTTTAACATAAAATTTGAATGTGGACGACTTGTTTCGGCGTTCGATAAAAGAGATACTCCCGGAGATTTTTTAAAGAATGGCCTTCGTAATTCTTCATTTATGAGTGTGGGTGTGTATGTGTCTGTGTGTGTTGTGTGTGTTGTGCGTGTGTGTCGTGTGTGTGTGCGCGCGCGTGTACGTGTATATGTGTGTCTGAGTTGATGTACGTGTGTTTGAGAAGAATCACGAAGTTGTCCCCTAGGAGTCTCGAACGCCGAAATTCCAACGGAATGTGGCAAAACGCTTGTGATCTTTGTTCGATAGTTTTGAAATTAACCTGATAATATTTCATTTCCTTTTTTCTTTCTTTCTCTCTCCCCCTCTCTCCCTCACTCTCTCTCTCTCTCTTTCTCTCTCTCTCTTTCTCTTTTTTTCTCATCCCTCGATCCGTTTCACGATTCCTTATTGAATTGATACCGAAGAAATATCCGCTATGTTTGAGAAGGGTTTGAGTATATGGCATGGAACGAGCCTAAATTATATATCTTAGGCATTTAGATTATATATATAGCGGTTTCTTCGTATAATATATGTGTGTAATATTTGTGATTAAGAGTATATATGTGTGTACGTATATGGATATAATATTTTTAAGGGTATATATTCTTAAAAGGAGATCGATATATGTCTCCTTGATGGCGTTGGTTTAGGAATCCCCTTCTAAGCAAAGGAATCAGACCATCTTCCTTTCGGTTAATTCTATCTGACTTACTCCTTTGCTGCCGGGGATCCATTAATCAACGCCATGACCGGGTCAGAACTTCCCCCTGTGGTCGTGTCGGTGCTAAGCTCCATTGACGACGATTCCTGCAATGTAAGAGAAAGTAGGAGAAAAATATATGATTAGATGTCAAACTATTTAGAGAGATCGAGCGAGAGAGAGAGAGAGAGAGAGAGACAGACAGACAGAGAGAAGGGTGGTCCAACTAAAACCTACAACTCGCCACGAACTGCGATAAATCTGACGTCTGTCGACCTTTCGTTTTCTCTTTCTTTTTCCCCCCTCTCTTTTCTTTTCTCTCTCTCTTCTTTTTCTTTTCCGGTTTCTTTTTTGGTCTCTCTCTCTCTCTCTCTCCCTATTTTTTCTCTTTTTTTTTTTCTTTCTCTCTCTCTATCCGACAAAACTGTTCTTTCGATGGCCGATCGATCGATCATCGTTTTTATTAATTTTCTTCTACGATCTTTTATAATTTATTATAGTGCGATGAAGTATAGCCATCACGATCGTAGACTCTCTCCCTTTATTCTTATTCTTCCTTTTTTTCTTCTGTTCCTAATGGAAAATAAATTGTTCGCTCGACGCAAAAGCACGTAGGCGATAGTCCGAAATATCGCAAATTAGTTATATGTCGAACGTCTAACAAGCTGGGATTGAGGTAGGGAAGAGGAGGGGAAGGGGAGGGAAGTATTTCAATGTCGTTCGGTAGAAAGATTGATATTCCTGTTCTTTCAATGATTGTAATAATACTTACGAAATAACGAATAGATGTGACGTCGTTAAGGACACTCGCACAATTTTCGATCATTAACGTCATTAAAATTGATTGTACGTAGTTGAACGAAACCGAATTAAGGGATTATACACAGTATACATATGTTTATCTGTTTACCGTGAAAGATAAAAATGGGATGTCATCGAAGAAGGCTTTAAAAGTTGGATGATATAGAAAATATACAAAAAAAAGAAGAAGAAGAAGACACTCTGCGAATCTTCAGATCATTCGCGATCTACTCTTGTAAGATGAGAAAAAAGAGGAAAAAGGAAGATCTCGTTGGTGGAAGAACTCGCGTTCTCAGCAATACCCACGCTCTGCACCAACCGTTCACCGTTCTGCTTTACGATGATATAGGAAACCATAACTGGTTTATGTGGTCATTACACGCTCGTGGGCAGCTTCGACGATACTATTTGGCAATGATCGTCCGGGTGTACGCGTGAAACCGAAGTGCTCGCCACGAATAGGAACAACAATACGAGGAACCAACAGGAGCAACCAAGAGAGTGAGAAAGGGAAAGAGAGAAGGAGAGAGGGAGAGGGAGAAGGAGAAAGAAACGGACTACAGGACGTTGGGTTCGTTTGATTTGTTGTGGCGAAGAAAGCCTTTTCAAACGATCCCCTTCATACACATGAATACATATATACATATATATATATATATATACATGTACATATGTATATACACATATACATATATACTAAATAGAAATACGTTGATCGGTTTACGATCGTCGTAATATGCTTCCGCATAGCTGCAGCAGCAGCAACAGCAGCAACAGCAGTACCAGCAACAGCAGCAGCAGCAACAACAGCAGCAACAGCAACAGTAGCAACGAGGATGACTGCTTTTAACAGTTTCGTCCTAGCTGTCTAGCATCCCTTGGCAAGCACCACATCCCCCATTTCTATCCTGCCATTTCCTACCCTCCAGCGGTTCTCGCCTGCTCGTCCGCCCGTTCGTGGTATCGGTCATTAGGAAGTTAAAGGGGTCCCATTACTGTCTTTACGATCTGCCATCGCTGCCAATGCACACCATTCCACCCCACTCCACCTTCCCCTGCACCGCGTCTTACTGGTACCGGTGGAAGGAACGTTTTACTCCCCAATTACACGATCGTACACCGAAGGAAATTCTCTTGGACATTTTCTAGTGAGATCTCCTCTTCCTCCTCTTTTTTTTTTTCTTTTCTTTTCCTTTCCTTTCCTTTCCTTTCTTTTCTTTTCTTTTCTCTTCTTTCGTAAATTTTTTCTCCCGTATTTTTGTTTCTCCTTTCCTTCCTCCCAATCTCTCTTTCTCCTTCATTTTTTTTCTTTCTTTCTCTCTCTCTCATTTTCTTTCTTTCTTTCTTTCTTTCTTTATCTCTCATTTTCTTTCTTTCTTTATCTCTCATTTTCTTTCTTTCTTTCTTTCTTTATCTCTCATTTTCTTTTTTTCTTTCTTTCTTTATCTCTCATTTTCTTTCTTTCTTTCTTTCTTTCTTTCTTTCTTTATCTCTCATTTTCTATCTTTCTTTCTCTCTCTTTTGTTCTTTCGATCTCCTCAATTGATTACACATAATTTAAACAGTTTTAGACATTTTATATATGGAATTTATATAATAGATATACGTTACGGACTGTCTTTTCTCTCTCCTTTATTCTTTCGTTATATTATCAACTTTAACGTTTCAACAACGTGGTTCATTATCTCGCGAAAGGAATGTTTTCCTCAAGACGCGCAAATTAATTCCCGGATGCCGGTGGACCTTTCAATCGTGCTTATATAACATTTTGCACATTTTTTTTTTTTTTTTTTTTTTTTAACATTTTGCACATTTTTGAGTAATAATTTATCTATTTATAAGCTTTCTTACTCGCGTTCGTATCCGACGAGAAAATGAGAGATACATTTTTCGTTTTTGGGACTATACATAAAAAAAAAAAAAAAAAATTATATCGAGCGTCCGACGTTTGAAAGTGTTTAGAAGTTAGTAGACAAACGGTTGAATATTAAGTCGATAGACGAGGAGTTAGGGTAAAGCTTATCTTTTCAGTTGCTTTTACGATGCCCAGGGGCAAGTTTACTTACGATACTTAAGGCATGCATGATGCAGGCCTGAGCCGTATTCTCGACCTGAATCATTTCTTCGCAATCCTCGTGATCCAGGCCATTAACATCGGATCGTATTTTGATCGGAGATAGAGCGGCCTCGTTGTCCGTTGACTTGCTACTATCAGGGGATGGCATTAGTTCGTGACTGTCAAGATCCTCCTCGTCGACTCGCTCCTCACAATCCGTTGTTGCTTTGATCTCCTAGTCGGACAAAATATTCATATCGTTCACTTAACGTATTTAGGTCGCATTATCGCTCTTTATTTAATTACCATCCGAACTTTAACTGAAATTTAACTTTAACTTAGGGATCGCGTAAGGATCTCGAGTAGAGGACCCAAAGTATTCTATTTTCGAGTTTTACTTTCTCAAAAGTATCGTACGTCCTGCGCGAATATGAACGTAGATGTTGGTCTTGGCCTCGACTTCCATCGTTTGCTTCATACGTAACGTACATGAGCGTACATATTTATTTAATATCCATTAGTATCATTGTCATCATTGTCCTCCTCGTCATCCTCGTCATCCTCGTCATCCTCGTCATCCTCGTCATCCTCGTCATCCTCGTCAACATCGTCATCCTCGTCATCCTCGTCAACATCGTCATCCTCGTCAACATCGTCAAGATCGTCAACATCGTCAACATCGTCATCCTCGTCAACATCGTCGTCCTCGTCATCCTCGTCGTCATCGTCATCATCATCGAGTAAGTTTTAAACGTACTGAAATGCACGCATTTTTCCCTATAGTTTTCCGTTCGATGGAACGACGATCGTAAACGCGATAAAGGCATCCCACTCAGGTGCGACACACACCCTAAACTTTAAACATCTTCTTTCAGATTTTTACGCGATTGGCGGGGACTGGAAGGGGTGGCTTGCGGCGAACATTTGGAAATGGAGAAACTAAGAAGAGGGGGCACAAAAGAAGAAAAAACAAATCTCTATTCGGACGAATAACTGGTTCGGATGACCGAGACGAGAAACGAGTCGATTCCATTCGGAATTAGCTGTTCTGGCGTTGACGTATATCGACGGGTAGTCGAGGAGGGGGGCGGCTGAGAAGGCGCTCGCGCGCACGAAAGGGAAACACACGGAGGAGTAATATTTCTTCGGATTGCGCGACTTCACGATTTGGTTTTTTTCTCTCTATCTCTTTCTCTCCCTCTCATGTTTCGCGCTTTCATCCGAGACCAAAGAAAACGTGACCTTTCGACCGACGCTTCTCTGAGATTCTCTTCCTTCTTTCGCGATTTCGCGAACCCAGAGAACATTTTATACGGTCGTTCGGGAAGAAACGCCGAAATACGTTTCTAAGGGATTACAAGACGATAATTTATTGCCGCGAAGAGGAAGCTTGGATTACGATGGCGGCGGGTGGTGATTCATTGACTCGGTTACGATGAATTATTCGGGGTGGGGGAATATACTGCCGTTCGACTAAGATGATGCTATTTTCTTCTTTATAATATTTATATATGTTTGCGCGTAAAGACGAAGCGAGAGAACGAATATGATTTGTTTCGATTTCTTACGAAAAAACAAATTAATCGTCAGATCAACATCGTCGTCGTCGTAGTAGTAGTAATAGTATAGAGAGAGAGAGAGAGAGAGGGGGTCGAAGAAAAATTTTTTTCTTATTTCGATAACGAAGCAACTCGATGTCTTACGATCTTCCGTTATTGTTATTACCGACGAGAATATATCGTATAACAAGATCGATCTATCTCGATATTTATAAAGCTACGAAGAAAGGACGAAATATTGAAGTGGTAATCTCTGAATTTCGTTTCGGATGGGTTTTTCAAGATTAACGAACTTAAAGTCACTGGTGATGAAGCACAAGCGTTTAGGTAAAGGTGAAGAGAAAGAAAGAAGAAGGAAAAGAAGAAGGAAAAGAAGAAGAAGAAGAAGAAAGAAGAAGAAGAAGAAGAAGAAGAAGAAAATGTCTTTACCTTTGCGTCTCTTTACCCTCCCGACCCCCTAGAAACTTGGGTCGAAGGAAAAACTGTTAGCTACTACTCTCTCACTATATAGGGGTCTTTAGATTCCTGTTATCGGTTGTGAGGAAGAGAGAGATAGGTATATGCCTAAAGGCAAAGCCACATGAACTGCGACTTCCACTTAACTTTTTTCTCACCTCGGAAAGAGTAGATCAGAGTAGAGAAAGAGAGAAAAAGAGAGAGAGAGAGAGAGAGAGAGAGAGAGAGCAAGAGAGAAAGAGGGAAAGATAGAGAAAGTAAATTACTCGAACGTCTTGAGAAGTCAAAGTCGACGTTTCCTTGGCGGGCTGGTTCGGAGTTGACACTGCAGTGTGCGTTGGTCTCGGAGTCTGTGGCCGTGTACCAAGTTCGTAGATGTTTATCATATGAGCAGCTTGAGCGTGTACCATCAGTTCCCATGCCGTGGGGAACGACATCTTGCAAAGCACGCAGAGTAGTGCCGTAGTGGAGTCTCCTGTTGGTAAACATAACAAACGGTCCTGGTCAGTTATCTCATCGGACAGTATTTTCTGAAAGCGAGCTTACGTATGTACGTACGAAAATTTTCATTTTCATTTCGATATCGTATAAAGTTTAAAAATTCTATCATTTCGAGAGGAATTTATTATGATTTATTTTCCTTTTTCTCTTCCTTTTTCTTTTTTTTTTTTTTTTTGCGAACGCACGTGACTTGAAATTATTCAATACACACACACACACACACATATATATATATATATATATATATATATTTTTATATATTTTTATCATTACGAAATTTCATTTTCAAGATAAATTGGAAATTTGTTTGAGTATGCTAAGAGCTTGCAATATACATGCTGCACCAATAACGTAACTGGAACTAATTTGATTCTTTTCTTTTTTTTTTTTTCTTTGTTTGTTTGCAAATAGTCGAACACAGGAAACTTATTTGAAAACACATATTTCAAAATTTGTTTGGAGAAAAATTACAAAAAGGACAATAATATATATATATATATTTATATATATACACGTTCGAAAGTCTTTTTCGTTGAAAAATTGATGAAAATTGATGAAAATTGATGAAAATTGATGATGAAAAATATATCTTCACGTAGATATCGATATAAGCGGTTGTTCCATTTAAGTAGGGTCGTCCTTTATGTATGTATTTATACCGATACGCCGGACACAGCTGGTGCATCGTGTCTGTCGTAAGATAAAAAGATTTGGGGAAGGGGGCGCAGGGGGGTATTTGTTTATACGAAAAATGGTTGAAGAAAATTTTATTTTCTGTCCGAACGATATCTCGATTCGTTCGCACGTGTTATTTCTATTTTCTTTTTTTTTTAATTTATATTTGTTTTTATCCTTTATATCTCAACCTCGATATCTTCGTAGGATCCGAAGCGTATCGTGATAAGCGTAATGAGAATGAGATGTTGATCGCAAATGGATGAAAATGAACGAACAAATGTGATAGTTTAGGAAGGAGAGAGAACGGGCGTCGTTACGATCATTTCACTTTGAAATCATCCGAATTTTTTATTGTGCCTTCTGCCTTGTGCCTTCTGCCTTGTGCCTTCTGCCTTTCGACAGTTTCATTGGCAGACAAGAGACAGTGGAAAACTATCGTGAAAACATTTAACGTTGTTCTCGAAGATACTTATGTGAACGTATTCGAGATGACAGTTTAAAAATGAATGATATATATATATATATATATATATATATATATATATATGCGTGTGTGTATGCAGTTCGAAAGAATTTCAAATATTTCACAAAGGTGATAACAAAGCAGAAGCAGTAGTAGTAGTATTAGTAAATAGTAGTAATAGTAGTAGTAGTAGTAGAAGAAGAAGAAGGAAAAGAGGAGGAGGAGGAGGAGAACAACGATATATTTCTACGTCTCTAAAAGATCTGTCTTATATAATGACAATCGAAAGGGAGAGGGGCGGGGAGGAGGAGGAGAAGAGGGGGCACACAAACGTGGTTTTTCTTGTTTACTGCATTTTTATTTAATAATAAGCGACAAGCCGACTAGTACAAACATTTTTCTAACGAAGAAGGCGGAGGAGAGGCAGAAAAAAGACCGTAAAGGATATTTCGATTCCTTTGTTTGGATTTCATTTCAAAGGGGTATTATTTATTTATCCTGTACGTATTTATAATGCGACGCACGGCAAAAGAGAAAGAGGAAGAGGAAGAGGAAGAGGAAGAGGATGAGGAGGAAGAATTTGCCTTTGAAGGATCTTTTATTTTTTTTTTTTTTTTCTACTGGAGACGACCGACTTTTTCTTTTTTCTTTTTTCCTTTTTCTTTTTTATTATTCGTTTTCCTGTTTTTTTTTTTTTTTTTTTTAAATGACAAACGAAAAGTTCGATTGGAAAATAATCAACGGAGAGTGGGAGGGATGCGTTTCGGTCTTTCGTAAGGAATCGAAAATGCATATTTGAGAGGAAGCATATAAGAAAGACGAGGGAGACTTTTTCTTTATTTTCGGTTCTAATAATGTATGGAGTAGTAGGCAACGGTAGTAGGAAAGATTTGTAAATATGAGATGAGGGTGAGAAGTAGAAGGAAATAGATAGAAAAAGAGATAGAGAATGCATCTTGCGAGAAGCGGTGGTTGGCACTCGATCGGGTCGGATATGCCTCTAACTTTACTTCGGGTACATACTTGGAGCGGTTTCGCTGATGGTGTGACATTTACACGTGAAGCGGAGTTTGCAGTAGTTCCGCTTGTGTTCAATCAGCTCTCCAAGATCAGTAAACATTTCTCTGCAGTTGCCGCAAATAAGTATATCCGGAGTGCCTGGAAAAAATATAAAACAATTCTGAGATTAGTAAACGAGGTGCGACGTGAATATCTTAAAGAAAAAGAGAGATGGACGGATGGATCGATGGATGGATGGGTGGATGGATGGATGGATGGATGGATGGATGGATGGATGGAAGGATGGACAGAGACAGAGACAGACAGAGAGAGAGAGAGAGGGGGGGGGGGACACGTTTATCAGCATAAACTCGTATCGTTGTCTACTACTATATAAAGGAATCCGAGAACGCGAGAATGCACTTATTTTCCCCGAAGCTTTTGAGAAGATTAGTATAGTAAGCTTCTAGCGTGCAAGTTGAATTTTTAAGGAAATTTTCTATACGACCGATCATTGGTTAAGTGGATCGAGAGAGTTAGGGGGGGGGGAGAGAAGAGAGAGAGAGAGAGAGAGAGAGAGAGAGAGAGAGAGAGAGAGAGTTAAAGAGAGAAAGAGAAAGAGTAAGAGAGTCCGTTTCATCGTGAAAGAAGGCAGGTAAATGGCGAGTGCGGTTTTTACGTCGAAAGATCGTGCTTCTAAAAAAAACTGTGAAATCAACGGCTTTAGAGACTGACGTTTCTCTCTCTCTCTCTCTCTCTTTCTCTCTCTCTCTCTCTCTCTCCCTCTCTACGATCATCCATTAAAAAGACTCGGGCCATCAAAGGACTACGTTCTCGTTCTCCCTTGCTTCCTCTCTCTCTCTCTCTTTCTCTCTCTTTTTTTTCTCTCTCTCTTTTTCTCTCTTGGTGGTGTCCTATCAGCACTTTACTGGAAAACAGCCTGGGGGAAGAAACTAATTGTTGCCGTCCGAATTCTTCTTCCTTCCTTCCTTCCCTCCTGTTCCTCTTCAAGCACCTTCCTCTGTTTCTTTCTTTTTGGTTCATTTGTTCTTTGTATAACACTGAAAAAAAGAGGGACAGGATCTTTGGAACGTGATTGTTTTTTATTCGTCGTCATAGAAGTCGTTGAAAAAGAAACGAAGTTTCTAATCGAATGTCCGTTTGGTGAGGTTTTTCAAAACAGGATAAGAATTAAGGAGGGACTTTGATGCAATATTATAATAATAAATATCTTTCGTTTTAACTCACTGTATACTTTAAGCTGATTCATATCCTGCATATTGAGCATACTGGTGCTCGGTTGTGGTTGTTGTTTCTGTTGCTGCTTATGATGGCATCGTGCCGACGGCATTAAGCGTTGTCTTTTCAATGGCGGTGCCAAACGATGCGGAAAAACGGTCGAAGCGTAGTAACTGAAAATGAAAAAAGAACAAAATATTTTCATCCTGTTATCGGTCTCGATTCTGAGTAAGTTAACACTCGAACGGGTTCGTTTCGTTATCCCTAATCGATCATTAAAATTAAGGATTATACATCTGTCCGATCGAAGGAACGTAAGCGATAATATAAGAAATCATTGAGCGAGTTATCGAGTATGAGTTATTCGTAGAAATATTTTTTTTTTGATTCGAGAGAGCGTAAACGAGTGTGGTTGTCGGCGACATTTTCGAATAAAATTCTAAATTGTGGATAATCGTTATTAACGACGCATGATTGCACTTTTTTTTTGTTTTGCTCTCTTTTCTTTTTATTTTTTTTTAATTATTTATTTATTTATTTATTTATTTATATGTCGAAATCATTCGAGCGTATTCGAAGCACGAACGAACGATCGAAAGGAGGCGGTGTGACGAATTTACGTTATCAGCGATAAAGTGCATTATACGTACAATGAACGACGGTCGAATAATCAATGAACGATTTATATATATATATATATATATATATATATATATATATATATATATATATGGCGATAAATTAATTACGAATTATTAGGATATAAATATGATTTTTACGTATCGTTCGTCCGACGACGCGCGTTGTACGTATGTGTATCGTTCGATGAATGTTGAATTGAAGTGATTCTCGGTGTGATGTGCCCCTATTAACTTGTATTTTATATTATGAAATATTAATTATTCGTTATCATCATTCTCTTGGTCTTTAAATATCAACGTTTATCTATTTCTTTTCTTTTTCCTTCTTCATGCGGAAACGAATGTTATTTGAATCGCAGCGAAGTATTTATAAAAATAGACATTTCGAATGTTACAAATTGACGACATTTTCGAAATCGTGAAACATGCCAATTTGAATATATGATGACCATATCGAAAGGTGTCTTTTGAAGAGATATTTTGACGATAACGAAAAAACCAAAGAAAAGAAAAAAAAATAAAAAATAAAAAAAATAAAAGAAATCAACTCGCTAAGTTCAATGGTTTCGAAAAGTCAACTTGCAACATTCAATTTAGATGTACCGCTTTGTGTGTGTATTTATGTGTATACATAGTTTTAGATATACTGTGGCAAACACACATGTAAGACAAATAAATTAGATTTGAATAATTCATTGAGCGTTGGCCAGTAATGCGGCGCATTCGCAAATTAAGATTGAATTATTTGGCGCTGTGGACTTGGCGTGAAACTTTTATTTCCGGAATCTGTAATTTTCAACTTGGTTGCAGTGACGTTTGTACGTAGGTACAAAAATAAACAACAAATAAAGGAACACTTTCGAATCGAAACGGCACGAGATCGATTAATTTTATAACGCAATTAATTCTATAACGTAATACAACGATGTGTTTCCTTATAGTCTTCACGAAATCTTTTTGTTATTTATATCATAAAATTACCCATTTCACTACATTTGTTATTTAACCTGTTTATCATTGGATCATTAAAAATAAAATTTATAATTGATCAACGCTCTCTCTTTCTCTCTCTCCCTCTCTCTCTCTCTCTCTCTCTCTCCCTCTCTCCCTCTCCCTCTTCCTTTCTCTCTTTTGGATTTTTAACGACGTTCGTCTCGAACGAAACGGGACGGTTCTCTCTCATTGATGTAAACTCTATTATCGGCCATTAAAAATTCGTCGTACGTCTGTCTTTTTAATAATGTTTTTCTCCTTCTTTCTTTTTCTTTTTTTTTTTTTTTCTTTTATTTTTCACTCGTATCACGTAACGAAACGCATTCTGATCTCACGATTTTACGATTAAATATCTTTAACGCGAGTTAACGCGATTAATCACCGACGATGTTTCACCGTCGAAACGATAAAGCAGAGACAAATGTACGTGTTCGACGTCGAACGATCGTTGGACCGTGTTTGAATCGAGAAGGACGAGGATCGATAAACCGGCGAGGTGGGGTGGGGTGGGGTTGGCGCGGAGAAAAAAGTATGTAAATCGACGGACAATCTTCCTGTTCCGATGTCGAGAATCGGACGGACATCTTATACGTAATCGGCACGCAACGAAGAGACGACGAATTTCTATCGTACGTGTCCAGGATTCTCGACCAGAAAACATTCCTCTATTCTCATATCGATTTGCGAATCGAAAGAGAGACAGGGCGAGAGAGAGAGAGAGAGAGAGAGAGAGAGAAAGAGAGTAAGATAAACGATTCTTTGTTCTAGTAACGCGTAAAGTAAAAGGGAAAGAAGAAGAATAAGAAGAAGAAGAAGAAGAAGAAGAAGGTTCGATCGTTTCATAACCAAGCAGCCCTACCGTACAGAAGGAATAGTATAGAAGCGTTAGAAACGCACACGGAAAACGCGTTACGCACGTACAACGCTATTCTTTAGCCGACATATGGAGTGAATTTAATCGTGCGTGTTTAGACTTTCGATAAAATCGATCTGGCATTGCCAAAGTGTGTTCCATGTTCGACGAATAGAGAGAGAGATAGATAGATAGATAGATAGATAGATGAATTGGATGGATAGATAGATAGATAGATAGATAGATAGATGGATAGATAGATAGAAAGAGCGAGAGTGTGTGGCGAACGGGGAATAAAATGAACAGGTCGAAGAAAGGTAAAATAGAGATAGAGAGAAAGAGAAATAGAGAGAGAGAGAGAGAGAGAGAGAGAGAGAGAGAGAGAGAGGAAAAAGGGAAAAATCCGCAAGCCCTCGTATTTATCCAGCCATGTACTTCCTCTGTCTGTCCCGTTGCTTTTTACCCCTCTCAAGCCTCCCTTGAAATAAAAGTCCCCTGTCTTCTTTGCGTTCCCCGGTCTATACGCGCCCCCCTGGTAAAAGCAAAAGGGAAGAGGAAGAGCACGACCTTCTCTGCCTCTTTTCCGTCACCTTTTCTAGCCATCCTTCCCGTATCTTCTATCTATCTATCTATCTATCTATCTATCTATCTATCTATCCATCTATCTATCCATCTATCTTTTAGCCTTCTCCTTCTCTCTCTCTCTCTCTCTCTCTCTCTCTCTCTGTATATATATATATATATATATATATATATATATATATATCCCTCCTTTGCGCCAATGGCATAGCTCGTGGTATATACGAATTCGTGCCTTCCTGGCGTTGTTAAAAGTTTCGCACGACGCGCAGAGTCAGTCGGAGTTTCTCTCGGTGTTTCACTTTGAAACTTTCGAATAATAGGCACGATTCGAGGGTGAGAGAGTGAGAGAGAGAGAGAGAGAGAGACAGAGAGAGAGTGATGGGGAGGGGTTGGTCGCGCTAAGCACGAGAAGGGACGAGTGAGAGAGATGTCATCTTTGCCACTACTTCCTGTCGTCTCGACCATTTTTTCTTTCTTTCCTTTTTTTCTTCTCTCTCTCTCTCTCTCTCTCTCTCTCTCTCTCTCTCTCTACTCTTATATTCTCTACTTAACATCTTTTTCTTTCAGATCGATCTCTCTCTCTCTCTCTCTCTCTCTCTCTTTCTATTATTTTTCCTTTCTTTCCTTTCTCTTCCTTTTTTTTTTCTTTTAAATCTCTTCGAAAAACTAAACCACTTGTCCAATTTATCGGCTATCAGCCGACTGACAAACCCGGTCTTCCTTTTCGAAACATTTTTCTCGCCCGTCGCATTTCTTCTTCCTCTTTTTCTTCTTTCTTCGAGGATTCGTCGTTAAACGCTATCACGAAATTTTCGCGGCAAAAGAGTTAGGAAGAAAAAGATAAAAAGTAAAAGAATTAAAGGAAAAAAAAAAAAAAAGAAAAAAGAAACAACCCTACGTGTACCTCTATTTATCCTAAAGGAATAAGAATTGATCGATCGATCGATCGATCGATGCGTCCAACGTGGCAGGTAACTCTTAAATCTCGTGTAAAGATCGGACCTTCGACCTCGTTGTTGCACACGACGACGACGACGACGAGGAAGAAGGAAGAAGGAAGGGAAAGGACATCGACGACGTGGGCCCTTCATGGTCTTTCACTCGAGAGAAAGACGAGCCCAGTCTTCTTCCTCCTTTCTCGTTGAAAAGACGAGAAGAGGGAAGGAAAAAAAATGGTCGAACGTTTTACGAGACGAAGGGAGGACAACAGAGGCTGTAGGACGAGGACGAGGACGAGGACGAGGACGAGGGGTGTGGCGGTGGAGGAGGGGAGGTGAAAGAAATGGAAGAAGCGAATAAATCGACAGATTTTCATCAAGGAGCAACGTCGAGACACACAAGGCCGGTCCGGTCGAACGAGCACTGTGATTGGCACCAGTGACAATTATTTGTTTTCCACAAATCACCTCATCCCGTTGAGCATCTCCTCCTATACAACAACCTCCTCCGAGGAACATCGAGCTTTTCTTCTTCTTCGTCCCTTTTATTTTTCTACTCTGTCCTATAAGTGTGTGTGTGCGTGTGTATGTGTGTGTGGGTGGGTGGGTGGGTGGGTGTGTGTATATGTACTTTCGAAGAGGTCACTAATACTTTTTCCGTCAACAGGAGTAGCAAGCCTTGTTTCGTTTCTTAGATCGGCAACGTGCCCTGTCCACGACGTCTCGATATTGCCGGGACCAATGAGTCGTTGTTAGAACTTCTCGAACAGAACCTAACGCTTTTCCACTTTTATATACGTATGTGTGTGTCTGTGTGTGTATGTATGTATTTTATATATATATACGTATATATATATATATATATATATATATATATATATATATATATATCGCTCTTTCTTTCGCTGACGTCCATTATCCGTTATCCAATAACGATTTTCTCGTAAGATCATCGAAAGAAACGGAAAAGGCTAATGATATGAAGAGTTAAGGCTGTTGTTATTTTCTACTTTATTTTCTCTTATTTTCTCTCTCTCTCTCTGTCTCTCTCTCTCTCTCTTTCTTTTTTATCGCATCCTTATAACAAGTCGAGTTTGTTATTTTGAAAGTAAATCTTTGGAGATCGAATTCGTACATACGTATACGGTAGGTACGTTTTATATCACATTAAAATGCTGTTTATTTCGAAGACGACACGGTTGAAAGATAAATCGAATCGTCCCAACAATTTTTCTCCTCAATTCAATCAATTTTTTTCATCAATTTTTAATCCCCAATCTTTCTATTTTCTTTCTTTCTTTCTTCCTTCCTTTTCTCCCTTCTTCTTCTTCTTCTTCTTCTTCTTCGTTTTGGATCACTCAATCAACAAAATTGATTAATCCGTGCGTTTTTAATCGTTAAACGAGCACGACATTCGTCGATTTTCGTCTTACATGGTTTATCAAGTCTTTAAAATGGGAATGATATTTTTATAAGTAAGAAAGACAAACGTTATATGGATAGAATTTTGAATTCGGTAGTCTGACCCGAGTTAATATTGAATATCGTGAAATTTCTTTTCTTTTCCTTTTTCTTTTTCTTTTTTTCTTTTTTTTTTCCTATCGTTCTCTAACAAAAATATTACGATTATTACTTCGAGACGAATGTGAAAACGGGATTGGAGTTTTTGGACGTTTAAATAATTTCCGATCATCTATAAATAACAACCACCCCTCCCCCGAACCCCCTCCCCCGTACTTCGTTCGTAATGGCGCCGCGCCGTTAGAGTTCGACGACAAGAACGGTCGGCATTTATTATTCGCGCTTTACATAATTGCAACCAAAATTATTTACGATGATTAATTGAAAACAAATAATCGAATCATCCCCGGGAGACTCTATACTAACGTAACGATATTGTTCGAAATGGAACGCAAGTAAAAATTGTAGGGCAGGGCTATAATAATATCTAATATATGAAACGAAGGTATTTCGTGGTTCGAGTTTTCTGAGGGAGGGAGGAGGGGGAGGGGACGTTTCTTTCACTTGAACATCTGCGTCCACCATTTTCTCTCTCTCTCTCTCTCTATCTCTACACATATTTTTCTTGCCTCGATTCTTTGCAAATTGACGGTACTAATATCGTATACAAGAAAGACGAGAAAGAAAAGAAAAGAAAAGAAGGAAACAAAAAAAGAAAGAAAAAAAGTCAGATTCGTTCTTATAATGCCATAAAAAATCTCACGAACGCCATTGGGTTAACTCCATAATACGGGAACGTAAAAACGAATCTTTTTATCCTCTTTTGTGTTCTAAATATTCGATTTATGTAATAAATAGAATAATTAAGTGTTACCTGTCTCGCGTTGTTGTGGCAACAGGCCGACGTTGTTTTCCCCTATGTTTTTAGAATCCCCATAATTTATGTAGTTCCCAGGGGCTACATACTTAAACCCGGAGCATCCTACGACCGCGAGAAATTGCAACATTTTTTTCCCCCGAGATAATTCTGTTCGAGCGTTCTCCTTTGTGGAGAATCCGGTAAGCCTATTATGGCGTCTGTATTTCTCTCTCTCTCTCTCTCTCTCTCTCTCTATATATATATATCTCTATCTCTATCTCTATCTCTATCTTTCGGATTTTTTTATCTCTAACTCTATCGTTTTCTGTCCTCTCTGTCTTTCTCTCTCTCTCTCTCTCTCTCTCTCTCTCTCTCTCTCTCTCTTTCTATGTACATATATCGAGGACGACACGTATAACAGCTGCACCATCTGAATGGATTTTAATGAAATTTGGTATTAGAGGCCCTTGACTAGAATTCATCCGGTGCATTCGAGTTGCCTCGACGTCGGCACGGTCCTGTCCGGTCCGGTCCGATCCGATCCGATCCGATCCGAATACATATGCATGCACTCATCATCTCTCTTTGGTCATGCCGCTCGTAAACGGTCCCCTCTACCCTCGTTGTTCTCTCGTGGTTACGGTCGATCGATCTCTCCTCCTATATATCTGTCTCGTTCTTCACGTATCACAGTACGCTCGATCGTATTACTTTTGACTCTTTAAATAAATCGTTCTCTTCTCTCTCTCTCTCTCTCTCTCTCTCTCTCTCTCTCTCTTTTCTTTTTTTCTTCCTTTCTCTTTGTTCGTTTTTGTTTTTGTCTTTCTTTTTGTTTTCCTTTCTTTTTTTTTTTTTTTTTTTGTCTCTAACCACATCCACTCGAATATTGTAACAAAAATCGAATATAATATTTCCATTTTATATATTTTCGACGCGATGGAATCGTAACTATCGATTGGTGTATCGATTGGAATCGTGAAAGAAAGAAAAAAAAATAAAAAGAAAAAGAGAAAAGAAACTAAAAAACAAAAATTAATATCGGCAACGAATGGATAACTTGGAAAAACGTTGACAGATCGACCGGTTATTTCCCGTTGACGATACGATTTAAGGATTTAAGGATCAACGAAAGAGAGAGAGAGAGAGAGAGAGAGGATTCGTGGTCCTTCGTTAAATTTCTCGCTTCCATCGGAGGGACAGAAGAATGGAACGATGTTACAGGTCGCGTCCCAGGACTACATTTCACCCTCGCAATTATTACGACTTGGCTGGCTTGTTGCTCCAGGCAAAAAGAGAGAGAGAGAGAGAGAGAGAGAGAGAGAGAGAGAGAGAGAGAGAGAAGAGCTTGCGCACTACCATAAATAAACTTTCTGTCAGTGGCTCTCGACGCGACGCTATTTTCTCGAAATTATATTGCGTTTCTCATGACCGATGCCACGATTTTATTTCAACGCCTCGTCCTTTTTCTTCCCCCCCCCCTACTTCACCCTTCTTATTTTCCACTCCCTTATGACGACGATATCGGGTGGACGCGAGGATTATGCGATAAAAGATCATTTTTTAACGCGTTTCTTATGTTAAAATCAAAACAAAAAGAAGTAAAGAGGAAGAAGAAGAAGAAGAAGAAGAAGAAGAAGAAGAAGAAGAGAGAATAAAGAAGAAACGATAGTTAATCGATTACTTTCGAAAGCCTGTCAGAAGTTGATTCAGTTTAATATTCAAATCTGACAGCTTAGAAAAAATCCGATTCGAAGGGCCCTTTTTTGCGTTGCCCCTGGCCGTAATCTCGAGTAGAATTTGATTTAATATACGAAGGTATAAAGTATTATCCGACGTTGAAAAGGAAACGAGAAACCCATATCCGTCAATCAGAAACGACGAATTAGAAACCTTATCGAGTGGTTGATAATTTTGTCTCTCTCTGTGTGTGTGTGTGTGTGTGTGTTTGTGACGTTTTTTCAAGCAGTACGACGAACGATCCGTTCAAAATCGAATAAAGATTTGATCTCAGGCATTGCAAGCGTGTACGTACGTACGATCGAGTTAACGTAATTAACGAGTATCGTTCGGTTTAAAAAAAAAAATCATATTACTCGCGTTCGAACGAGATTTTTAATTATTCCGATCACTCCGATCACTCCGATCACTCCGATCACTCCGATCACTCCGACGGGTGAGATAGAGGAGAGCGCTATTTTTTTTGCTTTTTTTTTTATTTTTTTTTTATTATTTCTTATCGAAGATATTCATAGGAGACCCGTTCGCGCGACACGATTTTATTTCCATTACAGCGGAATAATAAAACGTTAGCTCTAGTTAAAATTACTCTGGTTTATCCAGATTCCGGGTTAGCCAGAATATGTGTACACGTTTTCACCGTGGATCCTCATGATATATGGATACCACGATGATGTGTCTAACGGCCGTCGGAATATCCACGCGAATGGCACAAACGACATTTCCACAAGTTTTACGATCGTACGAAGTGATCGTCCCTTTTAAAAGGGCCCGGTTTACGTGGCCATTTTATTGCATCGGCATGACACTCACTCGTTCTCTCTTTATTCGTTTTCAGTCGTCCGTCGTCGTCGTCGTCGTCCTCCTCCTCTCTCATTTCCTACGTTGTGTGTCATCGTGGAAAGGTTGCCCTTTAAAAGAATCTTTCGGACGGACCAAAAAATTGCCTTTTCATCGACCACTTACCACGTTCCGATAATTTTTTACTGTTTCCTCTAATTTAACCATTTAACACAAACACACACACGCGCACACGCACACGATGTATAAATACATATATGATGATGAATCATTATTCATCATTTTAAATCGTTATTGGGCATAAATTTAGATCGATTATTACAGTGACGTACTTGATAAAATTGAGAAACTGTTTAAGCGCATATTTGAAATGCGTTTCGTTCATAAATATAAAAACGTCTTTCTCTCTCTTTCTCAAAAAAAAAAAAAAAAAAAAAAAAAAAAGAGACATCACATCGCATTCCATAGAAATGATTGCGTTCAAATCGTCTTTACTCGTCGTTATTGCTTTGTTTTACTTTTCCCTTTTCTTTTTTATTTGTCCCCCCTCCCCCTCCCCCCCCCCCCCCCGCGGCAAACCCAGTCCGTGCAACGCGACCTAAATTAAAATTTCTTCGGAACGTCTGCCTCTGCCTCGCGCTTGTTTCACTTTTCGGACGACGGTGAATTACGAGGAGGAGGAGGAGGAGGAGGAGGAGGAGGAGGAGGAGACACCGGCCAGTGTGTAAAACGCTCATGTGTGTACGTACATACGTGTTAATGAAAAAGTACGAAGGAGGAGAAAAAGTGGACGCAAAAAATAAAAAAAAGAAAGAGAGAAAAGAAAAAAGATAACAACGACGACGACAACGACAAAAAGAGAAAGACAATGGTATTCGTTTTCGTTATCCTCTTTTCGTTTTCTTTTTTTCCTCTCCTTTTTTCTCTTTCTTTTTTTTTTTTTTTTAGCGGCAACGAGCGACGAACGCGGTGGTTATGGTATCCGATCCGTTTTGAAGACTTTTCGCTTAAGCTCCTTCCATCTCCACCTCCTTCTTCTTCGATACGTAATTAGAAGGAGCAAACTTCTTCTTCTCCTTCTTCTTCTTCTTCTTCTTCTTCTCTTCTTTACCCCTCTCCCTCCCCCTCCCTCTCTCTCTCTCTCTCTCTCTCTCTCTCTCTCTCTCTCTCTCACCCTTTGCTCGGATTGTCTTGCACTAATTTGCATTGGTTTAATAGCCAGTTTCAGGCTGCTTGGAATTACGTTACGGTGGCAACCCTTTAATTTCGACGAACGTAACTACCTATCTTTGTCTCTCTCACTCTCTCTCTCTCTCTCTCTCTCTCTCTCTCTCTGCCTGTCTCTCTACCGTTCTACACGTTCATTCACGCTCTTCTCGCCGTCAGAGAATTGCCACGTAGAAAGCTGCAAAGCTACCACCCACTCCTCCTCCACCTCCCCTCCCCCTCCTACTCCTCCTCCTCCTCCTCCTCCTCCTCTATTGTTCCTCCACCCTCTTTACCGGACTTCGGCTCGTAACCCGAACCTCGTTGGCGGAGTTCATAACGCGGCAACCCTTCGTCCTTCAAAGGGAGAGTTTCCTTCCATTTTTTCCGATCGATCCTTACGAACCTTCTTTAACCTTTTTTTTCTCTCTCTATCTCTCTCTCTCTTTAATTTCGAATCTATAATAATATTTTATAGTAATATTAATAATAATGATCATAGTAATATTTATAATAATATTTTTTCGTTTCCTTGTCTTGTTTTCTCTCTTTCTTTCTTTCTTTTGTTTTTGTTTTTTATTTTATTTTATTTTATTTTATTTTATTTTATTTTGTTTGTTACCCGTCCTGAGCCGAGAGAGAAGTTCGTAAGATCGTGAAAAATGAAAAGACGCGAGGTTGAGTTCAGCGACGATTCTTTCACGAAACGATTAACTCGCGATCGCCCAATCATCACACACACACACACACACACACACACACACCCCCCCTCGATGCTAATCCTTCGTTTGGCGTAGTAAAGTAAGAAGGAAGAAGCAAAAGCAAAAACAAAACAAAAAAAATAATAATAGAAGAATAGGGCACGGAATGAAGCGGAAGTCGGAGATTCGACTTCGGTGAATGCTTTCTCCGTCCTTTTTTTTGCTTTTTGTTTTTGTTTTTCTTGTTTTTTTTTTTTTTTTTTCTTTCTTTCTTTCTTCCTCTTGCAAAGATAAATGAGCGTTCTTAAATTGTTCGCGGAAGACGGCGAAAAAAAAAGGAAAAAAAAGAAAAGGAAAGGAAAGAAGAGGGGAGGAGCGGAAAGAAAGGAGAGGAGGAAGAGTAAAGTAAGAAAAAGAGAAGAAGAAGACGATAAAAAAAAGAAAGAGAGAGAGAGAGAGAGAGAGAGAGACAGACAGACAGACACCAAAAGCAGGCCAAGAGATCCCAAAGAGTAGTAGTAGCGCCGTCATACGGACGAAATCGTGCAAGTTTTCTCGTGAAAAGAAATGAAATGACGAGAAATATTCCTGTGTATACTCCGGGTACACAAAATACGCATACACTTACAAAGAGAGAGAGAGAGAGACAGAGAGAGAGAGAGAGAGAGAGAGAGAGAGAGAGAGAGAGAGACGTAAGACCCTTATAAAGCTCGAGAAAGTTCTCCCTCGTTCTTCGAAATCTTTATAATAACCCTCTCTCCTCTCACCCTCTCACCCTCTCACCCTCTCACCCTCTCACTCTCAGCTCCCTTTTGTTCGTTCCTCTTCTCTTTCTTCATTCGCCTTCCAACGATTACCCTTATATTCTTATTCGTTTACCTACACACACACACACACACACATACACGCGCGCACACGCACACGGACACACGCGTGCAACAACAAACACGCACGCACACGCGTAAAAACACATTCGAATGTCCTTTTAAGATTCATTCGTTCGATCAATCTCGACGATAGTAAAAATCGCTTTCCATTTGAAGAGATATCATGGCGATTCGCATTGATTCGCAGGGGGGAAAAAGGAAAGAAAGAAAGAAAAAAAAAAAAGAACAACTTTCCTCTCCTTTGCAGCCATCGTTATTTTTCCATAGAACTTTATCTCTCTCCTCTCTCTCTCTCTCTCTCTCTCTCTCTCTCTATCTATCCATCTCTTTGAGTTTTAGCACCGTTTCCCGTTAGTTTTCAGATACCTTCCATGTATATTTACCAATACCAAGATGGTTTCCTCGATACATACATACATACATGCATAAATACAAACATAGAGAAGGAGGAGGAGGAGGAGGAGGAGGAGGAGGAGGAGGAGGGGGTGGTGGAGGAACTTCTTGCCGAGAAGCTTTCACAAGAAATTAATGCTTTTGCTCTTCGCCGTTACACAGTAGCTACGACGATCGTTCGACTAGATACACAGTGTCTCGCTCTCTCGGTTGTATTATCGAAAGAATTATTAATGTTAGATAAGAGCTCTAATGTCGCAGGTGCGTATCTACTGGTGGATTCGTAAAAAGAAGGAGAAATAGTGAGAGAAAGGGAAAGTCGAGAATATTTGATAAGATGTCGTTTCAACGTGTCCTTTATCGTTCTGTTTTGCCTGAGTAAAAAATTAAATTTATCACCAATCGAATTGATTCTAATGACATATCACCCCTTTCTTTCTTTCTTTTTTTCTAACGACGAAAATATTCAGATCAGACGTTAACTCATAGATTGGTATTTATTTATTTATTTATTTATTTTTTTTTTTTTATATTATTCAATATCAAACGATGACGAACGGATACGATCAGGCAACATGCGTAGCAAGTAAATTAATTTTACTTTGGGCACTTAAACGTAACGGATACACATGCGTATATTATCTTTCGTTTTTACATGAAATTTGTCATTCGTAAATCGAGTTGTATTATAACGGACGATAACGTGCAATTGGGATCAAACGGAATAGGAGATACAGGGTGTACGGTTAATTATGGACATTCGTCCTTCCCCCAAGAGTCAAGACATTGCCGTGTGACTTGTATCTGGCTTAACCCAACACGTCCCGACTCACGCTCTCACTTAACGAGGGGTCAGGAGAGTGTGAGAGAGAGAGAGAGAGAGAGAGAGAGAGAGAGAGAGAATCGATATGCTTAATCCCAATCGACTAACTGCATGGATCGGAGACGGCCGTCACTCGCCCGTCAAATTAAACGTCGATTGACTTACTTTAGATAAAAGTAACTAAAGAGTGACACGTTCGATCGGGATAATATTGGTTTAAACATCGTTTCTCATTACAATGCAATCTCTGTTTGAACGTTTTCAATGCAGACTATTATTTTTCTATTTGTTGTCATCATCGAATGATGTGTTTAGACGAGAGAGATTCCGACAAATCCTTTGAGTTAGATAAAAGTTAGAAAGCTGCTGAACGGTAGCGAAACATTTTGATACGATGACAATACGAATATTAAAGTAATATATGTATATATATATATATATATATATATATATATATATATATATCTCTCTCTTTTTGTGTCCAGTCTCATCGTTCATCATGAATTTTCTCATTTTCAATGCGTTCTTCGTTCGGTTTTGTGTGCGTTGATGTGGTGGCCTTAAAAAAAAAAAAAAAATAAATAAATAAATAAATAAATAAATAAATAAATAAATAAATAAATGAAAACAGAAAATAAAAGAAAATGAAAAATATGTAAAAAACATGCAAATGAAAGGGGACACGACTATCGCGCGTTAGTTTATCGATCCTACTTCGCTAATTCTACTTCCCGTTGCAATGGGAATTAATTTGTCAGCAGAAAAATTTTATTTCCACGTTTCGCGAATGACAAAAAAAAGAAAAAGAAAAAGAAAAAGAAAAGGAAAAATTATTCTACAGCCTTTCATCCGCGAGATCTCTAATTTTCTAACTCGTTTCATCACTTGGATGGATAATCGGTGCAATGGTTTTCGTTTGATCCTTCGATCAGCGCGTAAATAACAACATCGTTTTGGGCGATGACGTCACTTAAAAAAGCTATGTTTTTCCTTGCTTCTTCTTTTCTCCTTTTTCTTTTACTTTTTACCTTTTTTTTTCCACGCCCCCCGTCCCGTCCCGTCCCGTCCCGTCCCGCCCCGCCCCGCCCTAACGAAACGAAGAATTTTTCCATTACGAAACCTTTCATTCGGTGAGCAACTCATATTACTTCTAATGTGATTAAACAAAAACTTTCCATTAGGTCGATTATTTTAGATGTGCTAATCGAATTAACGCGCCTATCGCGTTGTACTATAATAATCTTCGATACTTATGAGATAAACTTGTTTGCACCGTTTTCATCGCGACGAATTTTTATGTACGTAAAACGAAAAATTCCCTCGTACGATAAATGTTCTTCCAATTTATCGCAAAAAAAAAAAAAAAAAAAAAAAGAGAGAAAAACAAAAAAAGGAAAAGAAAAGAGGAAAAAAAAGCCATCAGCCATGTTAAAATTATGTAAGCTCATTTGCGAGCTCGATGACAAAGCGTAGGTGCCACGTGAATTGAAAGTTGCGTAAAAATGATGACGACGATGATGACGATGACGATGACGATGACGATGACGATGACGATGATGACAAAATGATGACGAAATGCTTTGAGAATGGCGTGTTACGCAAATCTATTTCAATATCCTCTATTTTACGATAACTGATAATCGTTATAATTATTATTATTATTATTATTATTTCATCTCGGCACTCACGTTGCCGTTAAATTTAAGTGCGCGTTTATATCCACTGATATACACCATCGAAAGAATTAATACCATCGCCATCACCACCATCACCACCACCACCATCGACCGTGTTACAATATTTTTTTTTTTTCCTTTTCCATCTTTTTCTTCGTTGTTGTTGTTTTTTCCTTTTTACGTTACGCGTAAGCAGAAACGAAAAGCGGAAAGAAACGAAAGAAGGAAAGAGAGAGAGAGAGAGAGAGAGAGAGAGAGGGAGAGAAAGAGAGAGAGAGAGAGAGAGAGTAATACGTCAGACGTTTTATCGTCGAGCTTTTCCGAAAGAAAAGACCACCTGCGCGTTCATATTTCGTTGTTTTAATTCAACGCGTTTCCAGCTAAAGCCCCGTTCGTTCGTTTGTTCGTTCATTCGTTCATTCGTTCAGTGGCAATGCGATTCTCTCCAGCTACGAACCAACGTTTCTTCAAGTTTATGATTTTTATTTGTTGAAGGGGGTTGCCACCATATCTCTCTCTCTCTCTCTCTCTCTCTCTCTCTTATTTTCTCCCAGAGCATTTCGTTTTCTACGGAATATATCCGCATGCGTTTTCTAGGCCGGTCACGAACCGTCTCTGAATTGTGACAATTAAAGCAAAAGAAAGTCCTCGGTGTGTTATGGTCTGCGACTCTCCACTTTTCTCTCTCTCTCTCTCTCTCTCTCTCTCTCTATATCTCTATCTCTATCTCTATCTCTATCTTTATCTTTATCTTTATCTTTATTTTCTATCCTGTTTCCTCGCGCTGCTGCACATGCGTGTTAATTTATTTTAAAATTCTGCGCGCGGATACGCCGACAAATAGAGAAAAAGGAGAGACGGAGAGAGACAGAGAGACACATAGAGAGAAAGAGGGAGAGAGAGAGAGAGAGAGAGAGAGAGAGAGAGAGAGAGAGAGAGAGAGATATTTCCTATTTCGTGGTACGAAGAAGAAAAGTGAAGAAGACCACAGCGTACTCGAGTCGTCGAGTTAATAATTATTATCTACGGTCACGTAAATACGGGACTCTCTCTCTCTTTGCCCTTTCAAAAGTCACGGCACTCGGCCAATGGTCCAATGGTCGGATTGAATCCACTCCCCCAAGGCGTACTTGTCCCTACCCTTCCCTTATTTCAGCTCCTTTGAAAGGCCTTACCCCCCCTCTCTCTTTATTTCTCTAAAACGACAATACTTTTAATCAGGAACGTGTCCGCGAACGAGCACGGTTGTCTCTCGCCGTGAGTCGAATTACGGAACTGAATGTCCAATTGATGAAGAGAAGCTAAGAGGTCTCTCTCTCTCTCTCTCTCTCTCTCTCTCTCTCTTTTTCTTTGTCTCTGTCTCTCGAATGAGGCAAGGAAATAATAATCGAAATGAATCGACGCGGTGTTTTCATTTTTCGTTTTTTTTTTTTTTTTTTCGTCCCCCATTCTCTCTTTTTTCCTTTCTTTCTTTCTTTCTTTATCCTTCTCCTTTTTTTTTTTTTTTTTTTTTTTTGCGACAGGATTTCGTTTCGTCCCCTACTTTTTACCCACCCCCCTCCCCCGCCGACTCCCACGATAATCAAGGAAAATTCTCCTTTCGATCGTCGTTCCCTTCGTGATTTTGAAAATCGTTGAAATTACCTTCTCTCTGTCTTTTCGTTACTTTATTTCATTTTATATGAATAACATCGGCCATTACGATAATGGGTAGAAATAAAATTGCTCTTTTCTCCTTTCTACCTCCCGTCCACGTATATTTTTTCTTACATTTTTTGCTTCTTCCTTTCCTTTTTTATTTTTCGAAACGTCGAGTACGATGTGAAAAAATAAATTTATTTGTTTATACTGTACCGAGTCACGCGTTCCTTCAAGACTAATCCCCAAGTGTATACAAACACACTCACCTATCATAGTAGTAGTCCCTGTAACAAAAAAAGAATAACGATCGATAAGTATAGAAAAAGAGGGAGAGAGGGAGAGAGAGAGAGAGAGAAAGAGAGAGAGAGAGAGAGAAAAGAACAGAAAGAAAGACGTTAAGTTGGTTAAATCAACTAAGTACACGCGATAAATATATATAAATATATATATATATATATAAATATATATATATAAATATATATATATAAA
>OU426872.1:1385443-1395443 GCA_911387685.1 Dolichovespula media
TTCGTTCGTTCGTCGTTCCGTTCGTTCGTTCGTTCCGTTCGTTCCTTTCGTTTTTTTCTCAATCACCAACATTACCACCACCACCACCATCACATCTTTTTTATCCTTACGCTACTCGACGCAGGGTTAACCTTTGCTTTCCATTCCCAATTTTATTTTCCATCGAGAAAATCAAGGAAAATAATTAAAGTTTAATCTTGTGGCTGGCTGTGGCACATCTCTCGAAATAATAATCTCCAGTCGTGGAACTGTGCCGTGCGCCACAAACCCCCCCGCCCTCCGAGCCATTTCGAACAGCTGACATTCATAGGGGGATGAATAATTTTGACTCCAAAAAAAAAAAGAACATAATACTGTATATCCTTTGAAGCCTCGCGAATAATAATCGGTAGGTTAGTTTGTTTAAGGTGTTCTACGATCTAGTTGGACAAACAGGGTTAAAAACGAATTTAGGAGCAACAGGAGGAGGAAAAGAAGAAGAAGAAGAAGAAGAAGAAGAAGAAGAAAAAACAAACAAACGAAACAAATAGAAGGCAAAAATGAAAAAAAAAAAAGAAAATGAACAAGACACGATGCGTGGACCGCTCGAAAGAAGAAAAATTGTAAGATGTTTTTGTGAACTCGACGAACATTCTTCTATCGCGTATAGTTCATTATAATATTAACCATAAATTCATTTATTCGTGACATTCACTCGATAGACAGGTATATCGAGTTATCGTTAATAACGCAGGAAGAACGATCGATAACGCACGAATTGAAATGGCGTTATCGGCCTAATGGCTCCATCACCACCACCATCATCACCACCACCACCACCTCCTCCTCCACTTCTTCCTAATAACTACATGCTCATTTTTACGTCAACCGTACCGAACTGAATTATGTTACATATTTTCTTCTATTTCTTTTTTTTTTTTTTTTTTTTTTTTTTTTTAATATTTTACAAAAACCGACACGAACAAGAAGAAGAAGACAGACCTTACGCGTTCTCGTAAAATCAAAAGCGAACGAACCCCCTCCCCCTCCCTCATCCTTCGTCCTATCTAATATATCCATTAAGCGTTTGCTCTCGAAGTGTTCCCCTTAAATCAAAAAGATCTACGAAAGCGTAGTTCGATCTTCTTCGAATTTATCTCCGAAGGTAGATCTTCGAAGTAACGGAGAATCAACGAGAGTATTGGTCTTTCGCGTTAAAACAGTTAAACCGTCCTCCTCTAATCCGCAGGGAGTATTCGAGGCTTCGATCGTACAACGAAGGATATTACGTATGATCCGCGAGCGTTTCGAAGAATCGAACGTGGTATATAGGGTGGGTTTTTTCTCTTTTTTTTTTTTTTTGTTACTTTTCTTTCAAAAGTCACGCACCGGGAAGAGATGATCCGTTGAAAAGTCGAGTTTTATTTGGCCGGTCGAAAGTCGACAACAATTTTGAAAACCGAATATCAAATCGAACGTGAAACATCCGTTCTCGGGGTCTTTTTTTTTTCACGTCGCAGAAAAGAAAAAGAAAAAAAAAATCAACGGGACCCTTTTCACGCTCTCGGCCATTTTCTCTGGCAAACTCGTAGAGATAGACGCGTGTGAGAGAGAGAGAGAGAGAGAGAGAGAGAGAGAGAACGTGGCGACCCTTGATCCTTGGCACATTATCGACAAGCTGCACGCAGGGACAATGGGACACCGTTAACAAAGGAGACGGACGACATAGAGCGGAAAAGTAGAAAGAGATGGCCATAGTCGTGCGAACGGAGCTTTGGTATCGCCTCAAGTAACTATCCTTCTCCCCACCCTCCCCCTCACCCTTGATATGTCCCATGTAGATATACAGAGACGTACAGGGTGACCCTAGATCGTTCTAATCGGCCTGGAATTATCGCCATCGAATTGTTTCGAACCATAAAATTATTCATTAAATGCACCTTAAGGTCTTCATAACGTTTTACCTTGTATTCATTCGGTAAACCGTTAATTAACGCGCTAATAACTTTCCAATTATTTCTTACTTTTCGTTTGCTCAATGAGAAGAAGAAGAAAAAAAAAAAAAAGATGTAAGATCGAACCGTTCGATAAAAAAAGTCATTTCCTACGAAGGCAGATCAGTAATGATGTCCAGTTCGAAAAATTATAAAAGTATGTCTGGGATTAATGAAATCAAAAAAGGGACGTTCTTTAAAAAAAAAAAAGAAAAAGATGGGACCGTTAGATTTCAAAAGTATTTAGGTTCGGAGGCAGAGTAGTAATGTCCAGTAGTAGGAATTATAAAAGTATGTTTGGGATTAATGGAATAAAAAGGGGACGTTATCGGTTTTAACCAATTTCACGATTGATCAGGAGTCGAACGGTTTACCGTGTATATGAACATAGACCTATACGAACTATGCTATATATATACAATATGCGTTTGTGTAAGTGAACGAGAAAGAGAGAGAGAGAGAGAGAGAGAGAGAGAATGAGAGATAGAGATTGAGATAGAGAGAGAGAGAGAGAGAGAGAGAAAGTGAGGAGGATGCACGAATCGGTGTTTTCTAGCTGAGTTCAGCAGCGCGAACGTGATTTTCGAGCACTCAAGCGAAGTGGAGAATGGTGTCCACAGCACGTGCCTCTGGGCTAATCCAGGCATCGTCATTCCCGTCTGAATATTGCCCACTCCTAGCCCTATCCTCCCCTTTCATCCCCCTCCGAACCCCTATCCCTGTTACGGTATATATCCTCCTGTGATTCCTGCGGGGCCCACGCAACGCTCGAATGGATAAGAGGAGGAACTTTTCGTCGGTGATCGGATCGTTTCCTTTCGGGGGAAAAGAAAAAAAAAAAAATGGTTTGCGGTGATGTTGTGATGGTGATTCGGAAAAGACGTGGGTCGACCGAAGAGATCGATCCTCTCTCTCTCTCTCTCTCTCTCTCTCTCTCTCTCTCTCTCTCACACACACACACTCAATTCTACTTCGACGTCGTAGTTATTTTCTTCCTTTCCGTAACTTCGACGCACTCGTCTTCGAGCTAAACGCGTAGTATCATTACTTTGACTCCTCACCCCGTTTATTGTCGTTCCCTTCTTTGGATTGTGCGGGTCTTTCTCTCTCTCTCTCTCTATGTATATATATATATATATATATATACATATATTTGTGTGTGTGTTATATGCATTCGACTTTCTCTTGCCCCGAGAAAACTAGGATCCGAATTTAATTAAGAAAAGGGATCCGGATTTTGAAGTTAGTACCTTAGGGGGCCGGCAGCTAACCTTGAGCCTCTCGCGTCTTTCTTTATACTTCTCCTTTTTCCTCCTTGATCGAACGAGCGAGCGAACGATTAATCCGAAGGATCGATCGTGACTGACTGCCTGCCTATCTTCTATTCGGACTTCTTAACGGGCGTTTAATTGAAAAAGTATTTAGCGCGTTCTTTTCCCTTCCTTCTTCTTCTTTTTCTTTTTCTTTCTTTTTTTACTCTCCCCCTCTCTCTCTCTCTCTCTCTCTCTCTCTCTCTCTCTCTCTCTCTCTATTTCATCAACATCCCGAGTTTTTGTAATCATCGTCGAAAATAATTTTTACTCTCCTTCCGTCTTCTCCCAATTTGATTTTCGAGATATCGCTATACTAATCTCGAAAGGCAAGACGTTCGAGATTCGCGAGTTATACCACCCTACGTCAACCACCCTCCGCCCCGTTCAACCCTCTCGCCTACTCTCACTTATTTCACTCCTACCTTCCGACTTCGTTAAACGTCTTTTGCTTTCGCGACACGTACCCTGTTTGAAGCGTGAAAACCAGAGATAACGCTAGAAATCCTCTGGATATCCTAAAATTGCTTCGAATGCCGTATACGTTTCTCTCTTATACAAGCCGGAAACGCATTTGGAATATTTTCGCGACGCGCTACTCTCTAAAACTTTACCTCGCGCTCGCGCCCGCATCAACGGGAATACAACGATAACCAAGGATACTCTTTCCCGACGACGTTATCCCTCAAATTCGATCGTGTTTATTCACTGTCACGTGGATGAATCATCCGATTCCTTCGTATTCCATACTGAAATAAGGAAGAAAGAAATAATAAAACGCGTTTGCGTAACCGTAGAGGTTTTCCCTTTTTTCTTTTTTTTTTTTTTTTTCTTTCTTTCTTTCAAAACGATCGAGAATCGTCGAATAAAACGATTTATGGCTTTACGTAATTACAGTATAGGAATGGACTATTTCGCTGACGGTTACGGTATCGTTGAGGCGATATATCGTAAAAGTAACGTTCTCTAAAATCCCCCATAATAGGTAACGTTTCGTACTTTTGCCGCCAGTTATGATCGAGAGGAACCCTGATCGTCTCTATGGTCTCTATGTCTATGTCCCATCGGAAAAGGAACTTTTTCTCGAGCCCCTTATGATAGATAACTCGGGCGATCGTATATACACGCCTGCGACAAAGTGCCTTTGATAATCTAAATACAGGGGCACTCGAAAAGTTTCTCCTCTATTATATACGCTCGTAGCTCCAATTATTCGACGCAATTATAGACCGTCCTAACTAAACGAACGACATCATCGATAACGATGAGATAATGATTAACGTGTTCTCGTCTCTTTCTCACCCATTCCCAGTTCTCTCAACCAACCCGTACCAACCTCTCGCAACCTTCCATCCTTCGCTTTACAAATTTTTCAATTGGTTCTTCGACCGAGGAGTATGCGATTTTCGAGACAGAGAGAGACAGAGAGACAGAGAGACAGAGAGAGAGAGAGAGAGAGAGAGAGAGAGAGAGAGTCCGGGGTAGGGGTAGGGGGAGTTGATGCATATCCAAGTATAATCATCCTAATATTTCGCTTTCGATGGATAGAAGCACGAGCGTAATTATCGCCGAGTATTCATCAATCCGGTAAACCATTTCCAAGTCGAAAATCCCTAGGCGATGTCTAAGCGTGAGATTCGTAGAAACTGACGTACGTCGGACAATATTGACGCGGCTGGCTTAGCCATAGGGATATACCACTACTATTATTATTACTACTACTATTACTACTTCTCGCGCGTTGAACGTTAATAGCATAAACGCCAACGAAATCGCCAAGCGGAAAATCAATTCTTCGTTTATCGTGAATAGTTCGAGCCATCGAATCTAAGAGGGATTCGTTCTTGAAACGACTCGAGATTACGAACGAGCGTGGTTATTTATTTATTTATTTATTTTTTATGCCCAATCGATTTCAATACCAGCACGCTGGATACTTATAAAGGATTGATTGAACTCAGGAACGAAGAGTGGGGGGGGGGGGGAAATGATCGACAATGAACGGTCAATCGTTTTATCTCGCGTGCTTATATTGTGTGTATATGTATATATATATACGGGGTGTCCAATAAGCATAGGACCAAACTTATACCATGTGTTATTACAGAGATCAAATGTATGAAGAAAAGTTTATATTTATCGTTATATATATATCGTTATATATCGTATATATGTCTCTGTGTGCGTACCATCTATACATCTATTTTGGATACTTCCATTATCATATTAATTAAACTTTTACGGTCAATGACCGCGACTCTCTCTCTCTCTCTCTCTCTCTCTCTCTCTCTCTCTCTCTCCTTCCTTTAGAAAATAACATAGACGAGACAAAAGAAATTCCATTTTATTGAAACCTCGTCGTCGTCGTCGTCTCTGCGACGTCCGACGAAAACTGATAATCGCTCGATTCTCATCTTATTCAAGAATCAAAAGAAATTAAGTAAACCGAGAAGGAAGCTGAGATTTAATCGTCGTTCGCGTTCACAGACTGACGTACCCCATCTGTGAAATCTTTATGCTAGCTAAATATAATGCCTCTCTCTCTCTCTCTCTCTCTCTCTCTCTCTCGCTCTCTCTCGCTCTCTGCACTTCTCTTTCTGCAGGCGACCGTAGAGCCAACAAATTTCCAACGAAAATGTCGCTTATATCTCGTTCGCGTATTTCCTTTTCATAGCTGAGAAGGAACTCTCATCGAATCTCACTCGCTCCCTCTCACTCACACACACACACACACACACACTCTCTCTCTCTCTTCTACGTAGTAGACGTTCATGAAACTCAAACACACAAATACGACGTGGAAAATCGAATTTTCTTCTCGATCGCCGATGCATCCACCCTTCGGACCTATTTTCCTGAAAAGGACAGAGAGAGAGAGAGAGAGAGAGAGAGAGAGAGAGAGATAGAGATAGAGAGAGCGAGATTGAGGGCGGATGAGGGGGAGGGGAGGGGGAAAGAAATATAGGATAGAGTTTTCATTTTTTACGAAGGACAAAAGTCTATAGTGTTTGTATTAAAAAGAAAAAAATAAAGAAAAAAGAGAGAGAAAGAAGTTTAAAAATATGGATCGTCCTTTCGATACGTATAATGAATAATAAGATCGCTTACGTAGGATTATAGGTAGTGATCGCGGACAAGGTTTTGATCGTCTATCTAACGGGACGTTTAGAAGATTAGGATGTTCGCTTGTAACTCTGACTTCGAAGTCCTGTTAGACAGACCACGCGAACACAAACAACTTTCTATTTCTCTCTCTCTCTCTCTCTCTCTCTCTCGTCATGGACAACCATGGATCTCTCTCTCTCTCTCTCTCTCTCTCTCTGTCTCTCTGTCTCTCCCTGTGAGCCCTTAGCGAAACACCGAAGAGCATATTTGCAGACCAGTCGAGCGAGTTCTATCAACATTTCGGTATCGTTAACGTTCAATTATGTGATTATTGAGAGGTAGCTC
Organism: Dolichovespula media; assembly: GCA_911387685.1. NCBI lineage: Eukaryota > Metazoa > Arthropoda > Insecta > Hymenoptera > Vespidae > Dolichovespula > Dolichovespula media. The sequence continues at coordinate 1,392,177 of OU426872.1, forward strand.
GAAGCATCTATATGGACCTCTCTCTCTCTCTCTCTCTCTCTCTCTCTCTCACTCACTCTAGTTACCTCCGCGTTTCTCTTCGATGGACGCGCTCTCGAAACGATCGACACGTGTCTTTGTTCGTGAGGTTTACGGACAGAGGGCACGGGCGAGTCCCTTCTCGAAACGTCCCGCCCCCCTCTCACCCCTCACCCCCGCCCTATCACCCACCTCTCGCCCACCTCCCTCCTCCCATCCTATCATGGCCGAGGGTTGCTGCTGTTAAAACGCGATTAAATTGCTTTTGCGCTCGAGCGATTGTTCGAACGTTTATTCGACGGTCTATGAAGGATGTCTAAGTTTCGTTGCACGTTGAAATTATTTTAAAACGATAAAGAGCCTCGACGAATTTCTATTTTCTTTCTTCTTCTTTTTTTCTTTTTTTTTTTTTTTGTTTTCCTTTCTTTCCTCCCACTATTCGTTTTACGAAATGATTTTGAAGGAGGACCCTCGACAAATGTCGCGAACAATGTCACGGAGAGATTTCCTGGATACGTCGGGCGTCGTGCCACCGACGATTCGGTTTATCGATAATTTAATGAAAATAAATTAATTATGCCGGATAAATGGGCGGTAAATGTTATAAAGTTGTTTAATCCTTTAGTCTCGATATATCTACATACATACATACATAGGTGATTCGGAATAATAAACGAAACATAACGATGATATTGAAAATGTAATGTTTGACATTAATTATACGTACACGCACACCCACGCACACACACACGCGCAGACATATATATATATATATATATACCGATCGATAAACATTGTTTAACGCGTTGACTGCCATGAAAGTCATCGATGGTTATATATCCGTTGGTAATAATTAAAGCATAAATCTCGTGAGAATTATATATGCGTATAGATTATTAATTAAATAACGAATTTGAAATGATGTGCAAATGGAGGAATTTATTAAATAGTGAAATGGTCGTCGGTGGGTAATGATATTTCCACGTTGAAAAGGATTTTAGTTGGGAATTTCTACTGCCATCTTCGGCTTTGAAAGATACCCTCTCCCTCCCTCCCTCCCTCCCCCACCCCTTTTGACGTAGATCGCGAGATCGATACTTTTGACTTTAATTTCGAAGTGAATGGTTCCCGAGGTGTGTTCCAATGTCGAGCCCGAATACTAAGAATTTATTTGGGTCAGAGATATGCCTTCCCTTTACGCGACGGCCGTTAAAAACTCTACGCCCGCGTTCGCAATTGACACGACGTTGCGAGTTTGAATTCTAAAAATTTATTCAGGCCAACTACTCATCCTTTTCCACAGATTTAGCTGGATATCGAAAATACACCTTTTCATTTATTGATCGCAGACCCACATACCGAGAATATAAAATCTATATACCGCGCTGGCAACCGCCGACAAAAATATTCGAGCTGCCTGGCACAGATTGTGTCGCAATTTAGAGAGAAAAAAAAAAAAAAAAAAAAAAAAAAAGAAACATTTCATTAAACATTCTCATCAGTTCCTTTTTCCTTTTCTTTCTTTCGTTTTTCTTATTTTTTTTCTTTTTCTTTTTTTTTTTTTTCAAAAGCTTTCCATAAAACATTCATTGAATTCTTTTCTCATTGAATACGTACGTACGTACGTACGTACGTACGTAACGCGTTAAAAATCCAAGCGCGTTACAAATAACGAAGATAAAAATTAAAAAACGAATGTTCTTTAACGTTACCGTCCGACGTATACACACATGCATAGATGCGTCGTAGGTGCATAATATATTTAAATGCGATCTCGCGTTACGAGAAACTATACCAAATGATATAGGAAAGTGATGATATTAAATTTAACGTTAATATTAACTGTACGCGTGTCACTAATCAATGTTGTTTAACACATAGTGGGGGCCTACCAAGTTATGCTGCGGTTTGTGGCGAACCGAATGTTATCGAGCTACGCGTATTCGGGATATGAATAGCAGGGAGAAGGAATGAGCGTTAATGTGTGTGCGTGTACGTGAATGTGTATGCTTGTGTGTTTGTACGTGTGAACGAGCGCGCAGGGGTGTCAATGTACGCGCGTACATATCTCTCGTCGCCGTTACCTACCGTAAAATTAGATATTACTCGGACCGTATATCGGTTCGTTTAATTATCGCTTCACCTTGCGATTAACCGTGCTTAATGGGACTCGTTATAAACGCAATACGCAAATCCACGAGGAGAGGAGTGGAGAGGAAAGGAGAAAGCGGGTTGCAGCCGTGAAAATTTTCTACGCGCATATCGCGAAGATGTGCCGACGATTCTGTGCGCGCGCGCGTTTAATGATTAGTCCTCGAGATAGCTATTGGCCATTTAATTAAAATTATTTACGGTTAACGTTGTGACGATCCATGTTATATAACTACGATACGATACTCGGGCCCGTATCTCCTATATCAGAGTCAGTATTCCCATCCTCCCCCTCCCCTACATTAGATCCTCCAACTCTAATCGCATTCGATCGTACGTTCTAATATCGCGCTTTGATTTAATAACACGATAAGATCGTTTCATCGAGTGATACAATTTTAAGGAAGGAAAAGAGAGCAATATAACGTCGATATAATTATTATCGTATGTTTACGTTGCGAGGTTAAGAAATATAATTACGATATATATATATATATATATAAGCGTCATCGTCGTAACCTCTCCTATCTTATCGTATCGCGTTTGTAATTAAAATTCTCTTGATATAAATCAAATATGATAATGTTCATCGATTTAGGAAACGTTAACTCGGTACAATTCCCTATGTGGAAACGTCGAAACGTATAATTTCGATGTTTCTAATCTGAAAGGAATCAGTTGGTAGTAAGAAAAGAGCGAGCGAGAGAGAGAGAGAGAGAGAGAGAGAGAGAGAGAGAGAGAGAGAGAGAGAGAGAGAGAGAGAGTGAGTGGTAATAAAGCTTGCGTGATATCAACGGCGATAGAAAAGTTGAGACTGCTAAACGATCCTCCTAGTTCGCTTATCCGCCCCGGTATATGTAAATGTTGACGTGTTTCCTGTTGGAAACACGCACGTTAGCTGGCAACTTCTCTACGTGTACACGCTCGTGAACTTACACACTCGCTTCTCAAAAGGAAAGTCGTGTTATCTCATGTAAATCTTCACGGTGGCGCGATAAGCGTGAATTTCACCGCTTGCTTATTAATATTTATGTCTGTCGTGTCAGTGTATGCGTTAGGATGAAAGTATAACTGAGGTTAAAGACAGAGACAGAGAGA
>OU426872.1:1400443-1425443 GCA_911387685.1 Dolichovespula media
AAGTTTTATTCGATCTTCTTTTCCCTCGTTCGCTCCCTTCACCTTCCTTCGATCGCCACCCGAACCATCCCCAGGGTTCACCATCCCTCACTATTCTCCCTTTTTCTTTGGATCCTTTTCCACCCACGTACTAATATCACTACCACTACTATTACTTCTTCTACTACTACTACTACTACTACTACTACTACCGCTCGAACCTCCGGGGCTAGTCACGAATTTCACGATTCCTCGGACGTGCAGTTATTTCCTAGATTCCCATGTGTTTCCTAGATACCCATGTGTTTCCTAGATACCCATGTACGTACGTGTGTTCGACCATCGTACACACGTAAAAGAGCTTTGAGATCGCGTGGATATTCAATACGTATTGTATCGTCGATAGAGACACGTATGAACAAACAACAAACACACAAACAGGTGTATACGCGGATTGTGAGGTATATACCATGACATAAGGGTCTTCTAAGCTTCCTTGCATATGCTTGTTCTCTCTATCTCTCTCTCTATCTCTATCTCTCTCTCTATATCTCTCTCTATCTCTATCTATCTATCTCTTTCTCTATTCTCTTACACCAAAGCAATGACGAACACAATAGCCCGTGTGGCGATTTTACCGTCAAGTGCTTTCCACGTTCCCACGTACCAAACACTACCAGCACAAGCAATAGAGAGACAATTCAAGCGGGCGATGATTGTGTGTCCTGAGATGCTTAGGTATTAAATGACGCGACGTTATAAAGCTGGCCGGTGCTTTCGCGAATCGCATGGAATACATACGTATGGTGGACGACGACGAGCCGAGAGAGACGAGTCGAGAGACTGAGGATGGTCAAAGTATTTACTTCGATCCTATGGGGTAAACGGAGAGACCGTATGGAAGATCGTAATGGAGAGAGAGAGAGAGAGGAAAAAGACCGAATATCGGACTCGCTCTTACGAACGAACGAGCGAACTTTCGTTCCATTTTCCTTTTTAAGAGCGTATTGGATAAGTAAAATATAAAAAGAAAAAAAAACAAACAAGCGAACAAAAAATAACGTAGGAAAAGTAACGACGTCCTGTTAACGAGGAACAACGATTTTTTTTTCGATGATTTTTGAATCTCGGGCGACGGTATGGATCGAATTTAAAAAAAATAAATAAATAAATAAAAGAAGATTAAACACGAAAGCAGTTTTTCCTCGTTGTTCCGACTGATTTCGCATAAAAAAAAAATAATATATATATATATATATATATCACATTATCATTCCTCCACGGTTAATTCTCTCTCGTAGTTTAGTCTATAACTGCTCGTTAATAACAGCGAGAGAACGTCTGGGACTTTAACCTCGTAATTTTGATGATCCCACTTTACGGTCGCCGTAGTAAATTCATAAAGCTTTGATTAGAGGTCACCGAAAGCGTTAACCGCCTATTTAGAAACGTTTCGCTATCCACCATCCATCTGACGGGGCCACTTTTGGGAATGCGCGTTGCTCTTACTAGTTTGTTCCTTCCATTTTTTTTTTTTTTTCATGTTTTTTTTTTTTCTTCTTCTTCTTTCCGTGTAATGCGTTAGACCGGTTAGAGTCGGTTAAACCTTTAGAGCTGTTTTCTATAACGATTGTAGTAACCCTTCGTTCGTCGGTAAGGTTCCGATCGTTTTTACGGCGTAATTTTTCGAGGAAATAAAAGTAAGAAAGATTTTTTTTTTTTTTTATATATAAAAGTAAACAAGAATGAGGTAAAAGAGAAGGAAAAGTACTGCGCCGGATTACGGCGCAATGTGACAATGTTCACGTATAGTCGATTTATAATCTCTCTCTCTCTCTCTCTCTCTCTCTCTCTTTCTCTTTCTCTTTCTCTCTCTCAAGGATTAAATTTATTCGGAGGAATGCGTCAATAATAAGCATCGCGGAGTCAACATTATCGTTATCCGACGTATCAATAATAAACAACGATGAATCAGGATCGGCTTAAAAGACTTTTAAGTTCTATCGGTGCACATGGGTGCATAACATTATTTGCGTACGTACGTACGAGAGAGATAGAGAAAGAGAGATAGAGAGAGATAGATAGAGAGAGAGAGAGAGAGAGAGGAGGGTTTGGGGGGGTTGGTAGAAGGGTGATGGAAAAAAGAAAACAACAAATCGTACGGATAAATAATTTATGAAACAAACTCACGGAGCCAATTCGTAGGAAACCTCGTTCGATCGTTTATTATTATTGAGAGACGTGTACGAAAAGAAGAAGAAAAAATATATATATATATATGTTAAAAAATTATTTCGAAAGGTGGAGGGGGAAAATGAAGAGAGAGAGAAAAAAAAAATATATATATATATATATAATCTTTGCTAGAGTTATATCAGAATCGATGTTGGTATCGTCGGATGAAGAAGGGTTGGTGGCCTTTCGTCGAGTGTGTATGTACATGCATATGTATATGCATGCATGCATGGATGCATGCATGCATGTAGTTTCGCTTTCTCAACCTCCTACATTCACGGTCACGTATTTCCAGTAAAACACGGTCTTCGGTTGTTGGTCGGGAGAGGCTTTCGGCCGAAAAGTGGTAGAGGAGAGCTTAACGACGTGAGGAGAAGCGAACGAGACGAGACGAGACGAGACGAGAGAGAGAGAGAGAGAGAGAGAGAGAGAGAGAGAGAGAGAGAGAGAGAGAGAGAGAGTTTACCGTTTGTTTCACGACGATCCGTTCTGCTCTTGTTACACCAAAAAGAATACCCCAAAAAAAAAAGAAAAAAAAAGGGTGGGTTTATTCTCGGATAAGCCCACCTTTCTCTCTCTCTCTCTCTCTCTCTCTCTATCTATCTATCTATCTATCTCTCTTTCTCTTTTGTACGCGCGAAAGGTGAGAAGAGGATTTATGTGCTGGCTGTGACAAAGTTCTCGATTTCGTGACTCTAAAGCTTTGAATCCGCGTGATCCTACTGACTGGATGGCAAGCAAGCAAGTAACGTGTACAGAGGAGCAACTCTATCATCTTCTCCTCCTTCATCCTCTATCTCTGTTTTCTCTCTCTATCTCTATCACTCTCTCTCTCTCTCTCTCTCTCTCTCTCTCTCTCTCTCTCTCTTTCTCTATTCTTTTTAGATTTTTCCTTTCGGCAAACGATCCCCCTGATCTTATCTACGAAGAAAATCAATCCGTATCAGGTCGATCATCCCTTCATGGAATTTCTTCGAAGTCGCTTGTAAAAGAATATTTATCTACCAGCGAATGTACGCGCGCGCGCACGCGCGTGTGTGTATGTATGTGTGTGCCCGCGCGTATGATTAAAAACAAAAAAGAAAGAAGATATTACGATAGGGATCAAACTTACCAATCGTTTCCAGTTTTGGTAATGTTCTGACGCTTACGACCGGTCTGATGCGGTTTCGGCTCGGCCACCATATTGACATCTGAAAGTATACAAGAAAGAGTGTGTGTGAGAAAGAGAAAGAGTTTCATAAAGAGGGGCAGGGGGGAAAGGGAAATTTAAAATTACTTTATACGTTTACGTACGTATATCGATATAGAGAATTATATATGTTATATATATAATATAATATAATAATATAATGTTATATATATATATATAAAATTTAATATAATAATATAATGTTATATATATATATAATTTAATATAATAATATAATGTTATATATATATATAATTTAATATAATAATATAATGTTATATATATATATATATAATTTAATATAATAATATAATGTTATATATATATATACAATTTAATATAATAATATAATGTTATATATATATATATATACTGAGAGAGAAAGAGAGAGAGAGAGAGAGAGAGAGAGAGAGAGAATTCGTTTCTATACTTATGTAACGTGTCAGACATGGAAAATGGTATAATGGCGAGGGTAATTAATACCGGCTGACGTTATCTCGAACGTTTGAAAATTCTCTACGTCATTGCGACGTACGTACGTACATACGTACATACGTACATGCATATATATATATATATACACACACACACACACACACACGCGCGCGCGTACATAGGTGTGCGCGAATGCGTGTTAGATCCTTAAAACCGACGCAAATGACCGTAGCACGACTATTACGTGAAGAGTAGAAACGTTACCGTTGCCGTATACGATGTTTTACCGGATTCTCATTTCATTATGAAATAACGTGTCGTAGGAAGCGCGATAACGTGGAAATTCTCTCTCTCTCTCTCTCTCTCTCTCTCTCTCTCTTTCCTCTTCTGTTCTCTCGTAAGAGAAACGCGAACGATGGGGTACGGTGTACGGGGAGGGTAGGGGAGGGGAGGAGAGGGGAAAGGAGGGGCCGGCAAATTAATAAAGTGCAACCGACGACAGAAGCGCCTGAGAGTTTCTGCAAACAGTTATTAATTTCGTCCCTTTGAAACGCGATTGTGTACCGTACCCAGCGACGAGAGATACCACTAAGGTGGATAATGGATGCGCTCAAGTGATCAGAACGGTTGAGCCATTCTGTCAGCGGTAGAATATCCTTTTCCTCCTCCCAACCTGGTGGGGCTAGTATAGTATACCCACGAGAAAAATAAATGACAAGGATGAGGGAGGGAGGGAGGGAGGGGGGGGAGGGGAGGGGCTACGGTATATATGTCATATAAAGGGTGATACAGATTTCGTCGATGAGAATTTTCTTATTTAACGTTATTTAATGATATCCTGGACACCTTTAATAACGAGATCGAGGTGTTTGGAAATATATTTGGCGATACGGCCCACGGCGACGATTGGATCTTTCGCCGTAGTATCTTTTTCTTTTCTTTTTTTTGTTTTTTTTTTTTTTTGTTTTTTTTTTACCTCCCCCCTTTTTCAAACGACGACTCTTACGATGTCTCTCAAATTGAAAGATAAAAAAGGAAAAGAAGCAAACCATCGCGATGACGAATCGTTAAATTCGATGTAGGTAGTACGTTACGGTTTGATGATATCTTTTCATTCTTCGTCTTATTCTTAGTAACGAGACGGGGATGGAAAATTTGAAATGAAAATATCTCGAACACCCCGTACACGCGATACCCCGTACACCTATATATACACGATGGTCCATTTAAATCCGCTTTCCATGCAATCTCCCTCATTAAATCGTCCTCCTATCCTAACGCCGCCACTTTAAACCCATACCTTTAATCTTTTACGGGGCAATCATCGATTATGAGATCCTAACGCGGGTAAATATCACGTAAAACGGGTATATATTTTTTCTTTTTTTTTTTTTTTTTCTTTTTTCTTTGGGTGGTTAAGAATCGTCGACCGTCGATCTAATTTTTATCTTTCTTTCTTTTTTTTTTTTTTTTTCTTTTATCTAAACCCTCGACACTGGGCCGGCCTCCCCATGGATAATATCTTAACGATGGTGTTCGTCCTCGAATGTATTAGCGATCATACTTCGTTACAATCTTTCCGACGTCATTCGACGATGCGTTAAACGAGTCTCTAAATTTCTTATCGAGTGATCGTTCGGACATATCTTTTTTCCTTATCCCGTAGGAAGAAAGGGAGGGAGGGAGGGAGGAAGGAAGGAAGGGACAGTCGAGTAACAGGTCGCAATTTTTTTCTAATGACACGGGATATAGACGGATCGCATTTGACGTTTTAACGTTTTTCTTTTCCTTTTTTCTTTTCTTTTTTTCTTTTTTTCAGAGGACGAATGGACAGCGACTTCCGAACGGTAACCATTCTCTATCGTCGTAATGCATACGCGGAATCTCGTTTTTTTTTTTTTCTACGTTCATTCGCCGATCCCGTCTTTCTTCATAATGGAACGACGAAAATCTAGATTGTCAAGAGAGAGAGAGAGAGAGAGAGAGAGAGAGAGAGAGAGAGAGAGAGAGAACCATTTACTTCGACCTCACCCACCAGACTATTTACCTTCGCTTTCGTCACTTACGTTAATTAATTGAAAGCCCTTGAAACTCTCTCTGTCTCTCTCTCTCTCTCTCTCTACTCTACTCTGTCGTTTTGTGGGGCGACTGAAAAAAAAAAAAAAGAAAAAAATTAAAAAAAGGAAAGAAAAAAGAAGACAGACAGAAGAAAGAGAAAAAGGAAAACGAGGAAATATGAATTTCACGAAAAATATAAAAGTAACTTTCATTTATATTCAATGAAGGGAGAAAGTTTAATTTAGAAATAACTTTCAATCGTATATACAACAGAGAGAGAGAGAGAGAGAGAGAGAGAGAGAGAGAGAGAGAGACGGAGAGAGAGAGATAGGGAAAGAGTAAATACATATACACAGCACGGTAGAAATGATTTTCAGCTGACATCATTGGGCAAACATAATTCCGGAGTAAGTAACGTTCGGCTGACTCTACGGAACGCGCTGCGGTTAGACCGCAAAACGCGCGCCTCTATCCGGCCCCCCTTATCCTTCGTGTAACCTAACCAAACACGTCGTACACACGAAATTTCAGAGAGAGATAGAGAGAGTTAGAGAGAGAGAGATAGAGATAGAGAATTATGTAAGCGTATACACCTGAAGGGCCACGTCCTCAAAGGTCAGCTCGATTATCGCGAGTAGTTGTGTGGATATAGGAAAGAGGACAGCACGTTTATATACACCATACAAGAACGAGCCATGGTTTGACGACGAGATGGTGGTGATGTTTTTACGAGGGTACATATGTACGTACATACGTAAATACATACGTATATAAATATATACATATATACATACATACATACATACATACATACATAGAGACATGCCTTAACGTGAATTAACGTTCCTCCTCATGATAAGATTCTTTTCGTTATCGTTAATTCGATAAACACACGTTTAATATCTCGATACGATATGATACGATTCCGATGGTGACATTCTCGTACGTATACATAATATACTAAAAGTTAATTCGGCCAATAAATTTCAACGAGTTGGATATATACATATATATATACATATATATATACATATATATATATATATATATATATATATATATATATATATATATATGTATATATATATATATACATTATAATAAAATTACGTTATAAATAATGCAGAGAGAAGAGGATACGAATCGAATGGCAGGTAGTATCGATGGTTAATCCTATCGTTGGGATCGTTTAAATGGTCGATGTGAATTATTAACGCGCCATTTGTCGCGTTACGATAAATTAGTCGTTGAATGCGATACAATGACGTCGTTAAAAGCCTCTCCCCAAACCCAACCCCACCCACCCACCCTCTCTCCTTTTTACTCAACTATTACAAACGTTTAAATAATATAGTTTACATTCGGAAATTGAATCGGTATAACAATGATGATAGAACGATACCTTCGAACGGGATTTGTAATGGATAAAACATAATTTATTGTCCGAACGATCGGGGATAATCTTTGGAAGGATGGAAAAAAAAAAAAAAAGGAATTCGGGTTCCCATTGAAGGTTTCTTTCTTGTCGCTTCGTAAGTAATCGTCGTCGCGGGGAAGAGGTTTATATATATATATATATATATATATATATATATATATATATATATAGCTTAACGTTATCTGTTCGGTCTAATTTAAAGAAAAAAAAAAAAAAAAAAAAAAAAGAAAAAGAAATAAAAAAATAAAAAAAGATTGCTCTCGAGAGGGGGATAAAAGTCGCGAGTTTCAACGACGGGATGGTGGGCGGGGTCGAGGTTTCATAAAATCCTCGTTAAAACGAATCCCGTACGTTTATCGGGACAATTCCCATAGCCGTGGAAATGAAATTTCCGTAGGTAAGGGTTACTAAAAAGCGAACGTGGCAAAAAAAGATATGGCTGTTGCAATGTAATACAGTATAATGCAAAAAAGAAAGTTGGGCTTTCGGCATTGAAGAAATCGGAACTACTTTTCCTTAAACTGCATAACCAATTGGAGGAGGTAGGCCAATGAGATGGCGTTGGGAGGGTGGTAGGGAGAGAGGGGAGGAAAGGAACGAGAGGAGGAAGCGGGAGAAACTTCCGATAATTCTTATCTTCGAGAGCCGGAGTGTGCGGAACGTTTCCAAACGAAAAGGCGCTTAACTTCGCGCCGAATGTTTTACCAAACGAGTCTCGGCCTCGCGCTATCATCGCGCTCATGGTTAAATATTCCCTTCCCTCCCCCCAACTCTACTTTTTTCTTTTTTTTTTTTTTTAACTATTTTCCGTTCTCTCTTTTTTTTTTTTTTTCTTTTTTTTATCCCCGAGCCATTCTCGGCGCCGTTCGACGAAACAGTCCACGCGGTTTTTTCTTTCACCTCCGCTTTTCTCCTCGTTGACTTTTCCACGAGAGAGAGAGAGAGAGAGAGAGAGAGAGAGAGAGAGAGAGAGAGAGAGAGAGAGAATGAGAGAGCGTGAGAGAGATAAAGTTACACACGTAGAGGATGTATCGTTTATCTCGAAAACAACATTTGGAATATCTCCGCGTTAGGTTTACTCGATTTACCAAAAACATTCTTTGTTTTGTTTTTTTTTTTTTTTTTTTTTACGGATTCGTTTCGTACGACAAAGTAGGACGCTTCCTTGTCAAAGAGAGAGAGAGAGAGAGAGATGCCAATTTTTGTTTTTTTTTTTCGTTCAATTGGACAGATAACCTGAAGAGAATGGTTCTTCGTTTACAATAGTATTGTATCGCATTTTATTGTATGTGTATTTATAGCGGTATTCATATAATTGACCAAAAGATTTGTCTTCTAATTATCGAAGAACGGAGCGTATCGTATTATGTGTTTTTGCTTTAAAAATGAAAACGAATAAAAATGTTTCTTCTTTCTTTTCTTTTCTTTTTTTTTCTTTCTCAAAGTGAAAATAAATCCGACGTGTCCGTATACGTTAAATCACATTCTATTATTATCTCCTTATACGAACAAAAGATTGGATTTTCTATTTCAAATGAGTTCCATTTCTAATGGTTAGGATTTAATAGAAAATCCTTGGGATTTCTTTTCAGTTCAAACGTTTTTTTTTATTTTTCACTTTCATCAGCAATGCATACGGAATACATTTTATTTGATAATTCTACAATTACGTAATTAATCGTAGAAATTGCGTTATAATGCAATGTATAATGAAATGTAATACGGTATAATACGATATAATGCAATATAATACTTTTGTGAAGAAAGGACTGGCTCCCTTTTTCTTTCTTTCTTTTTTTTTTTTTTTTTATGCTTTTGAAATTACCGGCTTAAGTAAACGATGTTTATTTCGTAATGAGTCCAGCCTTTGTTTACAACGTGTATTCTAACGGCCTGCGATATGGAATTATGCTCTTAAAAATTTGTAATATTGTTTGTTTAATTGTTTAATTGTTATTATTGTACAAAAACATTTTACAATAATAAACGAACTCATATGGCGCGTCGTTTGATTCGTCGCAAATGTCATTCAATCGTCGAAAGAAAAATTAGTATAGTTTCATGAAAAGAAAAAAAAAAAAAGAAAAGAACGATTTTTGATTGCGAAACTTCCTTCGCCATTTGACAATTAAATGAAATTCTCACTTTACGACACGTGTTCCTTCGTACCAAACAAATCTATAAAAAGTGATATGTTTTGCTTTTATTCCCTCGCAAAAGGTATTCCAATTTTTCGAGATAAAAAGGACATCCCGTATATAAGTACATATGAGAAGATAACAGTACACGTATATAGCCACGTACGTATGTGTTTAATGCATAACACGGTGTTATAAAAGTACCAGATAAGCTTTTCAATTTTTATCTCTTTTATTTCCTTCTCTCTCTCCCTCTCTCTCTCTCTCTCTCTCTCTCTCTCTCTCTCTCTTTCTCCCCTTTTTCTTTAAATAAATATCACGTAACTCTAGAAAAGCTTTGAAATTATACGAGAATGATTTCTTTCCAAGTTACCATAGTATGATTATAACGACTAAACGATTAGATACGAATTCGTTCAATCGTCTAATTTCACATTGTTTCGCGTTTAATTTTGCGATATAGTATATATATATATATAATAAATAACAAATAGAGAGAGAGAGAGAGAGAGAGAGAGAGAGAGAGAGAGGAGTTCGTTAATCGTTAAAGCGATGAAAATCGTACGAATTGACATGTCGAACGGTCGAGTACGACAGACTGTCGTGCAAATTATATTTCCCGCGAAATGAATTCGCGATTAGCGAGCGAGACGAGAGGGCGAGACAAGCGGGGGTGTGGGAGGGGGTGGGGGCGAGGAGAGTAACGTTGAGCGAGTTTTCGGCATTGCTGCCGACGAACATGAATGGATAATGAGTCGAACGATAAATTCAATTTACTTCGCGAGAACGTTCAGAGATTTTCTCGTAGGTGTTCTCTCTCTCTCTCTCTCATTCTCTCTCTCTCTCTTTCTCTCTCTCTCGCTCTCTCATTCTCTGTCCGTGTTTCTCTCGGGTTCCATCGAGGGTTGCGTCGATACACGAAGTTAGGTGTATTCTCTTGGATTTCACCGTTCTTATCACGTACCTTTTGTTTTCCACGATTTTCTGATCAACCCTAAGTGGGTTACGATCGCTTCGAATTCTTTCTTTCCTTCCTTTTTCTTCTCTTCTCTTCTCTCTTTTCTCTCTATTCTTTTTTCTCTCGTACGGTTGCCTCTTTCTTCCCTCCCCATCCTCGCAATAGATCTCAAAGTCGTTTTCTTCATTTTATTTCTTATTTTATAAAAGATAGATAGATAGATAGATAGATAGATAGATAGATAGATAGATAGATAGATAGATAGATAGTTTCGTATCAAAAAGTTTCCTGACGTGTTTCCAACACATCAAGGGATTTATACGGGATAATGGAATTTATTTTTTGGAAAATGGGAGCAAGTTGTGTGATCGAAAAGAAATTGAATAGAGTTAATTCTACTTTGAAAAATCGTTTCGTTTTTGATAGGTTCAAATATACGATATATATATACACACACACACACACACACACACACACACACACACACACACACACACACACATACGCGTTTCACATATTTTTCGATTTAAAAATGAAACGATAAAGCTAAAATTTGCGATACTACCGTTGGAAAAGGTAAAGTATTCTGCTCGTTTATGTTAAAAAAAAAAAAAAAAAAATGAAAAAAAAGAGAGAAAGAAAATGAAAAAGAAGAGAGGGGAAAAAAAGGAAAAACTCTTTAGCGTTAAAGGTAGGATAGACAGACGCAAACGCAGCCGCGTACTATCCAATAGTCGGTATATAATGTTTCTATCTATAGGTAGTAAGTACGATCGGGTTGTTCGTACGGAGGGAGTAGTATTCGCGAATGCAACAGAAAAAGAGAAATAATAAAAAAATAAAAAAAAAAAAAAAAAAAAAAGAAAAACAAAAAGAAGAAATCACGACTCGCTTAATTACTTCCGCGTTAGCGAGCCGGCGTTCGGTAGAACAAAGGGGAAATCTTTTTCGGTGCGATTCTGTTTTTACTCTCTCGTCGAGCTGTCGCAGAAATACGACTTATTTGACGTGAAATGCAGAAATAGAAAGAGAAGACGAAAGAGAGAGAGAGAGAGAGAGAGAGAGAGAGAGAGAACCATTACTCTCGTTCTAGTACGCGTACCACCGAGGCATTCCTTTGAGGCAAATTGACGTACCTTTTCTTTTTCAAACTTCTCTCTCTCTCTCTCTCTCTCTATATATATATATATATATATATATATATATATATATATATATATATATATATATATATATATCTATCTATCTATCTATCTATCTATCTCTCTCTCTCTCTCTCTTTTTTTCCAATGCCATACCGAACAACGATCAAAGGTCGGTTGCAAGGTACCTTTAAACTCAGCGTTTCCTTCCGAATAATAAAGCTTCGTAAAGCTCGTTTACCGACAATCCCAGATCCTCTCTATTTCTTTTTCTATTTCCTTCTCTCTCTCTCTCTCTCTCTCTCTCTCTCTATATATATATATATATATATATATATATATATGTCTCTCTCTCTCGTTCTCTCTTTCTATCTATCTATCTATCTGTCTGTCTATCTATCTATCTATCTATCTATCTCTCTCTCTCTCTCTCTCTCTCTCGATGCGCGTTCTTTCTTATTATCGAACGTCCATCCACTTCTACTAACTGGCCTTCTAATTAAAGAATTCCACGTGTCCTCAAATATTCCTGAGCCGAGTATTTCCATTGTTGAAAACGTACGATAAAAATTTTCATTATTCCTTGACGCTGATATATATTTCCTTTTTCTTCTTCTTCTTCTTCTTCTTCTTTTCTTTTTTTTTTCTTTTTTCTCTCTTTCGTCGTTTCTAACAACGACGTAAGTATTACACGTTGGACACACCGCCGAACGATGAAATGTTTCCACGTCGAAAGTGGGAATAAATTATAATACTTACGAAGAGAAACGAGGAATATGGAAAACGAAGGTTGAAGAGATGAAGGAGGAGAAGAGAAGAAGGAAAGAAGAAAAAGAAAAAAAGAAAAAAATCGGGGAAAGAGAGAAACCCTTTGTATGAAATCGATACGATCGAAATGATTGTTTAAGATTAATCAATGTTATCAATTTTTTTTTGCGGTATATTGAATTTAACGTTTGGATTAACCGGAGGCTAAGGATTTTGATGGTTGAAAAAGGTTGCACGAAAGGATGATGAAGAAACCGTTGAACATTACGTAAAGAGCTCGAGCTCGAGCTCGAGAGAGAGAGAGAGAGAGAGAGAGAGAGAGAGAGAGATCAGTTTCCTCGTTAAATCTTGTAACGATGAAGCTCCTAGTGCTTGCTCTCTCTCTCTCTCTCTCTCTCTCTCTCTCTCTCTTTCTCTATCTCTCAGTTCTCTCTCAGCTCTCTTGCAACTTCTACCTTCCCATTTGCTCGTCGAAAACAACAGCAATATCGCTGGCATAATGGTTGCGCTCTCCTTTTCGGAACATAGAAATTGTTCTCCGCTAGTAGGTAGTTCCTAATTTTATAGACGCACAACAAGGAAGATTATTCTCATCTTCTTCCTCTTCTTCCTCCCGAATACGATCGACTCCGCGTAAGTTTTCGAAAGTGATAATAACCGCAGTTTGCCTACCCACCCCCCCCTTTACACCCTCCCCCTACCCCCTCCCCACCGCGCGCCACCATCTCGAAAAGCGAAGTGACTAATCAACGTTTATTCGATCGGTGGTATTCGTGTACGTTGGTTACGTACTCATGGTGGTTCGTTGTTTCTATTTTTTTGTTTTTTTTTTCGTTCTCTTCTTTTTTCTTTTTTTTCGAATTTTAACCAATCGACTATACGAGGAGGGTCACGAAGCTCGATAAATCGATCGTTCGAAAGGAACCGTAGGAGACGAGTTCGCAGTTAGCGTTGATCGATGAAAAATCTTTCTTTGAATTGTAGGTGGTGGTGGTGGTGGGGGGTACAAGCTCTCTCTCTCTCTCTCTCTCTCTCTCTTACGCGTCGCATCGACGACGCGTTTGCGATTAGAAATAATCGATTCGCATTGTCATCGAATCAAACCATCAGATACGAATGATTACCCACAATCCATTCGAGTCTTTCATTGGAACGAGAGCAAAGGTATATCGAACGATTGCATCCAACTCGTTTTACTCAAAGGGCTCGTTGATCTAACGAGCGAGCGAGTAAGCGTTTCCATCGAGGAGGAAATTTCCATACCTCGAGCTTAAAGTTATATTAACAAAACCCTTCTATTGTCTTCGAAATGCTAATTGGCAGGGTGTATACAGTTTTGAAAGTTTAACCGATGATGCTCTCTCACTCTCTCACTCATTCTCATTCTCTGTCTGTATGTCTGCCCCTCTCTCTCTCTCTCTCTCTCTCTCTCTCTCTCTCTCTCGCTCGCTCGTCGACCAAAAGATAACAAACGTTTCTAGAGTTTACACGTCGAAAGTGGATGACAAGAATTTGGTAGGAGAAATAAAGGGAAGCTTTCGAACGAGCTACTACTACCGAGTGATGGTGGTTATGGTGGTGATGGTGGTGATGGTGGTGGTAGGTGGTGGTGGGTACTGTAAACTCGTTTCCAAGCTGGTCGTATCGAGTGGCGTAATCCGTTGAACGAATACCCGAGGAGCTACGAAGGGGAGAGAGAGAGAGAGAGAGAGAGAGAGAGAGAGAGAGAGAGAGAGAGAGAGAGAGAGAGACTTTACTTGCCATAACCGACCGTCTCGAATCACAATTCGCTAGAAAGCTAGTACGATATGTGATGGTCGTCTAACGCTACGACGAAAAGTTGAAATAGATGGATAGATAGATGGATAGATAGATAGATAGAGAGAGAGAGAGAGAGAGAGAGAGATAGAAAAAGATAGATACAGATAGAGAAGGTTGTTGGGTAGGACTACGAACGATGTCAGATACAAATGCAGGCTCGTTTTATTACAAAGTTTCGGGAACGAGAAGCGCGTCGCTTATTATTATGCATCTAACGTCGTCATATTCTATTATCGTTTCTGCCGGCTACAGACATGAATCTCTCTCTCTCTCTCTCTCTCTCTCTCTCTCGATTGAATGAACGACCGAACGAACGAACAATCCGTGGATGTTATCTCGTAGTAGTCTGTGTCAAGCTTCGACTATTCGAGGAGAACAACAAAAAGACTACTCGGATGGATGGGTTTGGGTCTCGAGGGTGAGCTAGGACTGAGGATGACATCGATATACTCTCTCTCTCTCTCTCTCTCTCTCTCTTTCTCTCACTTTCACTCTCTCTCTCTCTCTCTCTCTCTCTCTCTCTCTCTCTCTCTCTCTCTCTCTCTCTCTCTCTCTCATTTCAGAAAGTCTGTCGGAACGTCGCGTGCGTTTCCATGGTTAGAGATATCAAGGAAAGTTCAGGGAGTAGAGCCACGACATGGCAGACGTCGGTCGGTCTTGTTGGTCTTGTCGGTCTTGTTGGTCTTGTCGGTCGGTCGGTCGGTCGGTCGGTCGGTCGGTCGTCAACGATGACACGGACCTATGTACGACCGTTGTTCGTACCTGATTATCGCTCGACATCGTCGGCTTTATAGCCGAGCACAGAGAGCCGTGCGAATACAACGGCTGCTAGTCATTACAATTCTTCAACTTTTCTCAAATATTATCAACGATGGTTGGTTATGGTAAACAAAAAAAAAAAAAAAGAAAAACGAACACAACCCATCCATCCACCCCCTCCTCCGCTCCTCTTTCTATCTCGTAAACGGGTAGATGACAGGAGAGAGAGAGAGAGAGAGAGAGAGAGAGAGAGAGAGAGAGAGAGAGAGAGAGAGAGAGAGAGATCGTTGTCTACGAAAGGGATTTTTTTCAAAAGTTATTCAACGAATAACTCCTCGTAATACCACCCCACCCCCTTTTCTAATCAATTCCTTCGATATAAGCTCAAAAATCAAACTCGTCGTTGTTATTTTCCTCGACAGAATTTGATCGTAATAAATATAAATATATATATATATATATATGTATATATATATATATATATATATGTATATATATATATATATATATATATATATATACGTTTATGGTGAAAAGTGTGTGTACGTACTCGCGTTTTTTTTCCCTCTTTTTTTCTTTCCCTTTTTTTTTTCTCTTCTTTTTTTTTTTTTTTTAAGGAACGCGAAAAGAGGTTTCACTCATCACCAGAGTAACGAGTTCCAAATAGGTTGAGTTAAGGGAGAAAGAAAGGGAAAAAGACAGTTTCAACGATGGTTATAAATAACGGCTGGTGTAATTAAGCGGAAGTAAAGTCTCGTTTGAAAAAGGAAAAGCGGCGGGAGGGAGGAGGGGGAGGGTTAAGGAAAGAGAGAGAGAGAGAGAGAGAGAGGGTGGGAAGGATGTCGTGTCGCGAGCTAATAGTCCAGTGCGTGCGTGCAACGCCGAGCTAATCGAAGTAGAGAGACTCGGACCGACTGGTACGGAAAGTTCATTTCTCTTCTTCTTCCACCCTCCGCGAAGGAGAGGCCTAGAGTGGTGGAGGAGTCCAACAAACTCCGTCCGTATGCCACGACGGCACGTGAACGAACTTTCGAATTTTCGAAAGGGTGAGGGCAACGGGGGGAGGGGTGGGGTGGGGTGGCCTCGGATTACGTTGCTATATACGAACGATTATCTCTCATTAAACGTAAATCTCGACAATAAGGCAACGGAGGAGTCACTTTGACTCGCGTTTGAAACACTTTTTTCTTTTTTCTTTTTTTCTAAACCAACGACCAATCGTGATTTCATTTCGAAATTTTCGACAACATACGTGCCGACAAATATACGTTTTTTTTTTCTTTCTTTTTTTTTGTCCTTCACCCCTCCCAAGAAATATAACGTCTCTCTCTCTCTCTCTCTCTCTCTCTCTCGCTCTCGCTCTCTTCGTTTTGGAATTTTTGTATTTTTTATTGTTTCCGTTCCTTATTTTTTCTCCCCCGTCCCTTTTCAATCTCACAGAAATAAGATTATTCTTTCTTTATTATTAGTTCTACCAAGCTCATACTCGGGTTCATGTTTCTTAAATTACGTTTACCCTACCTACCTACCTACCTACCTACCTACCTACCTACCTACCTACCTACCTAACCTAGCTACCTATCCTACCTGCCTTATATTTTCAGTAGCGAATTATCACGTTACCTTCGGGATCATTAACGGCAGGAGGAATAGCTTTCTTTTTTTTTTTTTTAAAAGGTAACTTTGACGATGGAAACACAGGGAGAAGTAGTATTGCATTTCTAAATACGTATTTTTGACAATCCTACAGGAAATAACAACGTCGGACGGGCATAAGGGCGCACGAATGAGCGACCTTTCTCCCTCACGAATAATAAAAGAAAAGTCATGGAAAGTTGACCTGACTGGCCGGCCAGCCTTTCGTTCTTCCCGTTTTTTTCCCCCTCTTCTTTTTTCTTTTTACTTCTTTTTTTTTCTTGTTTTCTTTTTATTTTTATCTCTCCATTTCTCGCTCGCTCCATCCTCGTACGCAAGTTTCTGAAATACTGTTTTACGGCAGGTAAAGTGATATTACCGATTTTTTCCCCTCCTCCCTTCCTTTTTTATTTTTTGTTTATTCGAGTACACGCACGCATGCACACACACACACACACGGAGAGAGAGAGAGAGAGAGATAGAGCAACGGACGTCGCTTCTCTCGAACGTTTTTTTAACGTACACCCCTCTGATGAAATTTCAGGAAAGACTTTTGGCGTCGCATTAATGCGGAATCGTATTACGCTAATCTCGTAGTCTCGACGAATCATAACTTACCTGCGGGCAAAGCTCAACTTTCGTTAAAATTGAAATTTTCTATTTATCAAATTCGAATGATATAAGGATATAAAGAAATCTATGTATCCATGTCGGGTATCTATGCGTTATCTATCGGAAAGAATGAATACAAAATAGAAATATAAAAGTAAATTTTACGATACGTTGTCGCGTGTAACAGACAAAACGAAATATATACACACACACACACACACACACACACACACACACACTAAGATCTCGTCGTGCGAACTTTGTCCAGTTTATTTCTCTCTCTTTGTTCCTTTTTTTTTTTGTTATTTTTTGTTTTTTTTGTTTTTTTTTTTCATTTTACCACGCGAAATTTTGCTCGTTAATTCGTTGGATAAACGGCCGAATCGTCCGTTCATTCATCAAATTGAAATTAGTTAACGCTTCGATAAAGTGAATCCTCGAATATACGTAGACGGTTAGATAGATAGGTATCCATACGCACGGTTGATATATTCAAAGAGATTAGCGGTAGTTTCAACGTCGAATGATTTAATTAAATATTATTACTAATGATAATTAGCCGTGGTTTTACGAGTTTCACAACGTACGGGGATAGATTGAAGAGGGGTGGCGGGGGGGGGGGGGGGACATGGACGAGGAGGATTAGATTCTCTCTCTCTCTCTCTCTCTCTCTCTCTCTCTTTACCTCTCTCTCTATCTCCATTCCTATACGTTAAGTATCGAGATCATTCAAAGAAATTCGATCGTCGATCGTTGTTACCTTTTCGAATACGTCGAAAGAAATCTCGAGGAGAAGTCGATCGACCTTGCGACTTTTACAAACGCTTTTGCGGTTATCACAATGAAAAGGAACCAAAAGGTTGGATAGAGATCGTTGGATGGATAGATAGATAGATAGATGCTTGACCACAAAAGAGAAAAAAAACTGAGAGAGAGAGAGAGAGAGAGAGAGAGAGAGAGAGAGAGAATAAGCTTTGACGATGAAAGTGCATTTTAAAGGAAGGAATCGAGCCAAGCTAAAACTAATATTTCTTCCGTTAACTTCTCCCCTCCCTCCCTCCCTCCCTCCCACCCTATCTCTTCTCCTCCTCATCGTATACAGCGTACAAAGAAGAAAAAAAAAGGAACGTGTGTCCAGTTGTATAATAGTGCGTGGGTGGGCACAAAACGAGATACTAAAAATGTATAGACGGACGGACAGATGGATATAGATAGATAGATAGATAGATAGATAGATAGATAGATAGATAGATAGAAATATAGGTAGAAAGAAAGAAAGAGAGAAAGAGAGGTATGGTGTACAAGTAGCCCGTGGCAGGAGCCATTGAAAGCGGTGCATTCAAGCGTACTGTATTGAACGGCAGCCACATTTCGAGCTATTCCAACGGAGTAGAGTCCTTTTATATGCTTCGTGTGCTCGGCTGGGTTCGTTGGTCAATCCGTCTGCGGATGAGGTAGACAGCCATACACACATTCTCTCTCTCTCTCTCTCTCTATCACTACCTCTATCTCTCTCTCTCTCTCTGTCTCTCTCTGTCTTCTCTATCTTTTTTTCACCCTCTATAAGTTTCTCTTACTCCGACTTCACGATCCGAGAATCTCTCTCTCTCTCTCTCTCTCTCTCTCTCTCTCTCTCTGTCGTTCTCTCCGTTCAATTCTAGGCGAAAAAACGGCGAAATAAGCCCTCTGGCTATTTTTCTTTCTTTCTATCTCGTTTTGTTTTGTTTTGTTTCGTTTTGTTTTCTTTCTCTCTCCCCCCCCCTCCCTCCCACCCACCCACCCCCCCCTTTTTTTTTTACGGCGCGTAGCCGTTAAGCGGCGTAACGTCGCGTCCCGCGAGATCTCGAAAGAATCGACGAGCCACGCGAGGTTCTCGTATGTATCCTATGTGTTTATTTATGTATGTATTTGTCTATGTATTTGTGTATGTATGCACGTACGTATATATGTCTCGTACGAGTACGTGCGTTTGTTACGAGCGAGAAGGATTAAAGAGCCTCGAATAAAACTACGTACTACGTACGTATATAAGTACGATTCTGAGCTTTAGCGATACACGTTTAGCGATGATGAGCGATATATGTTGGGTGGTAGTAGCGTTGGTTGTTTGAACGCGTGGGTGGGTGGGTGGTTGAGCTAAAGGGAGACACCTGGATCGAGTTTTATTCGCGATAACGATCGGCCTTCGAGTTTCTCCATCGTTGTTTTGTCCTTAACGTATGGCTATGAGACAGATAGTAAACGGCGAATTTTTGGTTGATTTTCATTGGCTTTGAAAAATTCCTCACTAACTTATTTAATTTTTACTTAATTACTTACACATCATACATACTTACGTAAATTTATTCTCCGACGAAATGTAATCGCGCGCTTTCGAATAGAATTATTTTCGTTACGTTGCTGCAGCTCGGCGATTATTTTCATCATTGAAAATTAATATCTCCTCCTCGTCTTCTTCTTATTTTTATTCCCTTACCCTCGACGTTTATGTTAAATGAGTACTGCGAAAAAAAAAGAAAAAGAAAAAGAAAAAGAAAAAGAAAAAGAAAAAGAAACAGAAAAAACGAACAAAAAGGGAAAGAGAGGAAAAGGAAGGAGAAGAAAAAAATGTTAAAATAATGAATCTCGATCGGTTTACGAGTCTCACTTGGAGTTTGGCTTGGGTATGCTGTGAAGCACGATAACTGCAATTATTAAGCCGAGGTTTCTTCGGATTAAGTAAGAGTCGAACTACGTAGCGAACGTAAGTAAGGGAAGATAATTAAATCGACGTAAACTACAATACAATGGCTCTCCTCCTCCTCCTACCCCCCCCTCCCCCCTCCCCACCCCTCCCATACAATGCCTCCCATTGTATTATACCATGGATTTTCTCCCCCATCGATCTCCGTTGTTTGGTAGTATACACGTTTGACTTGAAACTATGAAATATAGTTAGAACGATCTCTATCTCTATCTTTATCTCTCTCTCTCTCTCTCTCTCTCTCTCTCTCTCTCTCTCTCTCTCTTTATATTTTAAACAATGCTTAATAGCTTGGAAAGAAAACACGTAAATCTTATTCCTAATAACGATCAATAGAACTATTATAGCTATTCTTAGAGATATGAATTTGTACGCGTATGGATGTTTCGATATGAAATGAATGGAAAGAAAGAAAGAAAGAAAAAAAAAAAAAAAACAGAACTTTCTCATTCTCAAAATATGCTATATTCGTATTACGAGATAACCAATACTTTTGTGCAACGGCCATTCGAGTAATTATTTTTGTTTCTTCTTTTTTTTTCCCTGAAAGAGACTCGTCCCTCAAGTATGATCATTAAAACGGCTAGAATTTTGTCGTTTCACGAGATATCGCAAATCACAAAAGACATATATTCCGATTTTTTAACGGAGAAATAATAATGGACGTGAATCTCTGTGCGCTGCACGATTCGTGAATTTTCTTCTTTTCTTTTTTTCCTTTTTTTTTTCTTTTTGTAAAGATAAAATTGAAAATGCGTTTTCATACCAACCTACTGATTAACATTATCGAGGCTACGAAGAGTATTTTTTCGTAACAAAAGTTATTAATCCCTTTATAAATGAACGGCTGTTCGTAGTGTCCTTCCCCTCCCCCTCCCCTCCCCTCCCCCATGCGAGGTATAGCTCACGCCGTAGAAATTATTTCGAGTCGTGCGCTCGATTTGGTTTTCGTAAAAGAAGGTCCGATTTTTACGATGAAGAGATAAAAATCGTCGTCTCGTAAGGTAAACCGTCCTCAGTAAGCCAACTACGTTCCGTTGTGTTATATATATAACGACGAGAAAAGCCGAAGGGCTAAAGGGAAAGGTTAACAACAGGTTTCCTTTGGTGTTTGAATATGCTAGTAGCAGAATAGACAGATATTGAGAGTTAGAAAAGGATAGGATGAAGAGAGAGAGAGAGAGAGAGAGAGAGAGAGAGAGAGAGAGAGAGAGAGAGTTGTCTCATGGTCTTACATCGTTGTTGAGAGGACTAGAGAGCGAGAGAGCGAGAGAGCGAGAGAGCGAGAGAGAAACTTGTTCGAAATTACCCGAGAGCGAGAATTTCAAACGGCACGTAGCAATTCCGATAAAGCTTCCATTGTTTGGTCATCGCCAGCCGGTTTTCGCTCGGATTACTCGGTGAACTTGATGTGGCTGCGCTCGAGGATTCTCAAAGTTTCCTCGTGATTTATATTTAACGTCAGCTTACCGGTCGTTGGAGCAACGGTCCCCTTCCGAAAACGAAGACGAGGAACAAAAACGAAGACGAAGACGAAGACGAAAACGACGACGAGAAAGAGATAGATGCGTTGAGATAGATTCGCTTAAAACCAAACAAGTGACATTTAAATAACTCTTTGTCGCACCCCCCCCCACCCCCCCACCCCCCCACCCCCCCAACGATGGAGTCTATCTCTTGTTTATTGTACGTCGACATTTAATCGTAATAATGGTGATCAACGAGAAAGTAGCTTTTTTGTTCCTTTTTTTTTTTCGAGCTACGAAAAAACAGAGAGAAAAAGAAAAAAGATGGCGAGAGAACGAATATGATCGGGTCGATCGTCCGGGGACGGGGGAGTTAGGGGGAATTTATTCCGGTGCATAAGGATATTTTTTTGTTTATCGTAAACACATTTATTTGGATCTCCTTATGAACACTTTCGAGGAAAGGTCATTAAAAATGAATAATGCGTGCAATGTACGTACGTGATTCAAAAAATTTCCATCATCATCATCATCATCATCATCATCATCATCATCAACGAATATTTAATGACATCGAACGAGAAATTTTTCGTACTTCGAGATGTCGCCGATTGTAATATCGTTTATTTCATTTTAATTGGGCGAAGTACGTAACGATAAAAGAAAAAGAAGTAAGGCAAACATATATGAATCATTTCCCTTGATATCGTTTAATAAGTATTAATGATAGTTATAACAAGGTTACATAGAATTAAATAATATATGTTGAACTAATTGTGAACAAAAAAATACAATTTATGACATTATTAAGTAAAGAAACTACAATATTGGACGATTGCGCAGATGACAATGGATACGCGCTTTTAGACGATTGAAATTCATTTTATATGCACGTCACATCACACCTTTCTGTTTTATTTTCTTTTTTGCTGTATGCGATATATATCTATTAATTTACATCTGACTACAAACAGAGACACCTACGATTTCGTCTAATTGCGAAGAGATAGAGATAGAGATAGAGATAGAGATAGAGATAGAGATAGAGAGAGATAGAGATAGATAAAGAGAGGAGAGAGAAAGAGGAAACAAGACCGTGGGATTATTTTTAAAGACGGAACGGATCTAAGAAAAAAAATATATATATATATATATAAAATAATACGAGGACGAGAGCAAGGCGAGGAGTGGGGGTAAAAAAAAAAAAGACGCGAAAGTCGAGGCCAGTATGCGTAATCCTTCGCGGCTTGGAAGGATGTAAAAGTAAAGCGAGCGGGAGAGAGAGAGAGAGAGAGAGAGAGAGAGAGAGAGAGAGAGAGAGAGAGAGAGGCCACAGTGGCCGGCGGACTATGGGATTTAGCACGTCGAAAGAAAAATCTGTTCTGGTTATGCCGTACGTTTTTGTCGTAGATTATCTCGCTTTGGCGCCGGTACTACAGGGTGGGATACGAATAAAATACGAACGTACCAGGCGAATACAGAGTACAGTTACGTACATATATACGCATACGTACGTGGATATTCATGTTAGAGTAGGAGGAAAGAAGGACGGAAAAAGGAAAAGAGTAGGAAGAAGAAAGAAAAAAGAGAAAGATATATATATATATATATATATATATATATATGTAGAGAGAGAGAGAGAGAGAGAGAGAGAGAGTTTTCTGTTTTAAGAGAAAAAGATTGAGCGGGGAGAATGGAAAAAGGGTTGTAGAAGAAAAGAAGAGAAAAGGGGACCGCGTCGCGGTATACACGCACGTACATAAACACACACATATATACACGCACGAGAGAGAGAGAGCGAGAGAGAGAGAGAGAGAGAGAGAGAGAGAGAGAGAGAGAGAATACCTCGCACGATGGACACGGAGGGTTTTTAATTAGCCAGGTAATTCCAGAAAGCCTATTCCTGCACCGTTGGAGATTTGTTTCTCTTTGGAGCGAGGGAGAAAGGAAGAAAGAAAAGAAGAAAGAAGGTAGGAAGGTAGGGATGGAAGGAAGGACGTAATGGTGGGTGGGGGATATAGCGCGGTTTAGTGAATGCCACGGCTAAAGGCCGCTTCTCGGCCTCTTAACCGCCTCTAACGTGGAAAAGCGCGGCTACTTCGGCGCGTATAAACGTACCGTTGAAGTTTACCTCGCTAATTCAGAAGCGAGCCTCGTGGAAGTAGCTTGAAAGGGGGTAGATTTGACCGAGCCACCGTCTATTACCCTCTCTCTCTCTCTCTCTCTCTCTCTCTCTCTCTCACCCTCTCTCTTTTACCCTCTTACTCTTACTCTTTCTTTTATACGCCGACTTTACTTCCTCTGAAATACGTATATATGTTGTATGTGTATGTTTATGTATGTACATATATATATATATATATATTCACACATAACACATACACGGAGAAAAAATTGTGTTTGCTCTTCCGTTCATAATTAGAGCGTACATACAGGGCACTCGAAAACTCGAGGACAATTCTCAAAGAAATAGAGGTGGAAAAGCTAATCGAGTAGTATATATACGTAGGAGGACTTGAATTTCTTTACGAATACCACTTTGTTCGACGCCTATACCCTTTCGTTCTCTCATTTCCTGCTTGTATTTCGTTTGATCGTTGATTTCATTTTTTTCTTTTTTTTTTTTTCTTCTTTTATTTCCTTCTTTTCTTTTAAATCTTTTGTCACGATCGAGCGAGACTGTCGAGTCGATCGATTGATCGATCGGACAACGAGAGAATCGTTATTAATTTAAACGTCGAAGATTTTATACATGCACAGTAGGAAAATATTCATTAATATCGATACGTTATATATATATATATATATATATATATATATATGTATGTATATATATATGTATGTGTATATTTAATATCGACTTCCAATTAAGATATTAACAATTCCGAGATATTAACGAAATAGATTGATATTTATCAAATTCACTAGCTCGACTAATTTTCCTTTTCTTTTTGTGTGTGTTTGTGTGTGTGTGGATAATTAATTTCCTCTTATCGATTTATTTATTTAACGAAACATTTAAGGATCGTATTCGGAAGGAAAAATAAATCAAACGGTCGGCTAATTAAATCAGAACGGACATGATAATACTTTCGGTATGAGAGTGATAATAGTAATAATAATAATAATAATAATAATAATAATAATAATAATAATAATAATAATTTGGAGTGATAATATCCGACGATATTTATTTCAATGTGGGGGCGGAGGGAGGGAGGGAGGGAGGGAGGGAGGGAGGGATTTAAAATAAAGCCGAGATCGATAAAGCGGAGCCAGGTAACAAAGTAACCACATTCAATGTCGGCTCTTACAGATTCAAGAGACAGACGCATAATCGCACGAACGATTAATCTCTCAAGAGTCGCGGCGGCGAGGGGGGAGGGGGGGGGGCGTGTTCGTTCTTTTCTCAACGAGGGTTAACACTACGAAGGTGGTAGACACTGATTTAGATACAAAGCCGTGTACGTAATGGCTCGATTACGACGTGCAATTCGATTTTCTCACCGTACAACAGTCAGTCTGTTAGGTAGGTAGGTAGGTAGGTAGGTAGGTAGGTAGGTAGGTAGGTAGGTAGGAAGGCAGGAAGTTAGGTAGTTGCTCGGTTGGCACCGGGGTCGT
>OU426872.1:1430443-1437943 GCA_911387685.1 Dolichovespula media
TCTCTTCTTTCTTTTTTATCCTCTCGTAGAAATTTTTAGTATCGTTCAGCACTCGCGGCTTCAACTTTTGCATAAATAAAAAAAATAAAAAGAGAGAGAGAGAGAGAGAGAGAGAGAGAGAAAGGAAGAGAGAAGAAAAAAGAACGAAGAACCAAAACAGAGCAAAAGGGAAGGGAAAATGAACGCGCGTGCACGCGTGTGTTAGAGAAACGGAGAGAGAGAGAGAGAGAGAGAGAGAGAGAGATAGATAGGTAGATGGATAGATAGAGAGGAGAGATCGGCTTTCGCGTGTCCTAGCGGGTAAAAAGAAGAAAAAAAAAAAAAAATAAATAAATAAAAAAAAAAAACCACGGTCTAGAGAATATAATTATGCATGACGCGATCCTTTCTAGCGCGACGAAGCCACTTCGTATTTATAAATTTCTTTGAGACCGTAAATTCCGTTCGCGCTCCCGCCTCGTCTCCCTATCCTCTCTACCAACCCCCCTTCCCACACCCCACCCCACCCTACTACCCTCAGTTGCACTTTGAATACGGAACAACACATGCATTTAAAAGAGCTAGTTAATCTTTATTCGACGTTACGTAAAGGGATTAAATTGGAGCGAAAGGTTGTAACACGAATAGTAGTGTACCGACTTAAGAGGGGACCCTTTTATTCGTTAATGAAAAATTATGTTTGAATTCGATGACCAATCGTTAGCTCGCTCCAATGATCATCCGTCGATCGTCGAAGTTCGTTATCGTATAGTCCGGTAAAATTGTTATACGAATTATTGGCGATTAACGATTTCAAATATGTAGGATTGGAAAATCAAAATGAAATATTCGCTAAGATTCTCGGTAGTGAATAATATTTTTTTTTTTTTGTTTTTTTTTTCGTATATAGTATATATGAACTGTATAATGAAATATATTACGTGATATAACACACGTTTAATAGGTTACACAGTTTTAGCGATATTAACAGTTAGAATACGGTATTGAGTCTTATAGAAAATTAATGTGTCATAGGAATATTTGTGAAGAATTTAAAACGTGGAATTAATGATTGGAATGGATTGTTGATTTCAATATATATATATATATATGTATATGAATATATAAAAAAAAAGGTAATATCTCCAATCTCTGTAGGAGAGCAAAAATTCATAAGGATCAATCTCTGTACGAGGTATCAGATTGTTGATTCTCTATCGATCGTAGCAATGCAGCCCCCGGCTAGTGGAACATTTTATCCGATAAAAATTCTCTTTTTTTTTTTCTATTTGTTCTCCCTGATCGGAGGCTTTTTTTTTTTTTTTCCTTCTTCTTTCATATACACGTATGCAAATATGTAAATGTATATATACATATATATTTCTAATATTTCATTTTTTATTTCATTTAATATTTTATTTGTAATATTCCTATGCAATAAGAATCGGTAATGCCTCCCAATAAATGCCCCCTTACAAGCCCGCCGGGTAAATAATTCACTTCGTTTCGTATAAATCATATTTCCTTCAATGATAATAATTTATGAACGATTTAACGTAGATGCATAAGCTTTTTTTTCCCTCCCCTCTTGTCGATTCTTATCCCGTCGAAAGTTTTGCGCGCGAACGAACAAAATGGCGATAGAATTTCTTATGGAAAAGGGCTTTATATAGTGGAGGGACAAGGAGGAATTCCTTTTTCTTCCTATTTTCTTTCTCCCGAGGAACGATCGAGAGAGGAGAGTCCGGAAGGGATGGAGGTTGACGCACGAGATAGCTCTCGAGACTGAGGAGGGCATCGAGAAGTTGTTGCAGAGAGAGAAGGGTTTTCCACTTTCGGCTGGGAGTCAGTCGATAGCAGCGAAGTGCATTCGAAAAAGCCATATTTCATGCAACTGCCAAGCTGCAACGCCTCCTGCATATCGTACTTTGCTCTCTCTCTCTCTCTTTCTCTCTCTCTCTCTCTTTCTTTTCTCTTTCTTTCTTTCTTTCTCGATAAACTATTCCGCGATGTCTCGAGCCACAAGGACGATTAGAAAACTTCGATTGCCAGATTACCGTCTTCTCGACTGAATTTATGAACCGCGTAAAAGAGAAACTTTCCCCTTACGTCTTCTCTCTCTCTCTCTCTCTCTCTATCTCTCTCTCTATCCCTCTCTCTCTTTCTCTTTCTATAGAATTTGTAAAATCGCCTAAAGGCCTTACGATCTTTTCCCAACCGCTTTCTCGATAAAAATTATGAAAGAAATGGGAACGTTGAGTGGGAACATGCATACATACATAAATACATACATACGTACATACATACATACATAGATACATACACAAAGGCGATAACGTATCAACGAGTATAAAAGATTATATACGAGCGCACAAAAACAAAAAGAAATGATACGTTTACTATGAATCGAGCCGCTCTCCCTTGACAAATCGATTGACTCCGTCCGTAAAAAATGGGAAAAAAATTGGGAGAAATTGCGATTAAATTACTATAATATCGATTATTAGAAATTCTCTTTAAAAAAATATATATATATATATATATATATATCATCCTCGAATCGTGATATTTTCAATTGGGAGGAAAAAATAAAATCCAAATTCGTCGAACGAACGAAATGGAAGGAAAGAAGAAAGGAAAAAGAAGAAAAGAAAAAAAAAAAGAAGGAATGAAGAACGAAAGAATGGACAGAAGGAAGAATGAAGAGCATTGTTCATAAAATTTTACAAACCCGTATATGTCTTTGCTCGATACTTTGAGCCTTTGGAAGAAACGAGAGAGAGAGAGAGAGAGAGAGAGAGAGAGAGAGAGAGAGAGAGAGTTGAGACGAATGAAAGAAAATCAGGATTAATCCTTGGAGAACGTACGACGATGATCAAGAACGATAACCAAAAGAAGAGGGGATAAAAATAGAGGGATGACAAGGGACAAAGCCACGAACGAACGAACGTAGAAAAGAAAAGTCAGACGGGGGAATTGAAGGAGGAATAAAGAGACGCTGGGGGGAGTAGGAGGAGGAGAAGGAGGAGGAGGAGGAGGAGGAGGGGGGGAGGAGGAGGGAGGGGGAAGGAAAAGGTTGAAGTCGGACGACGAAACGGTAACAGATTCCCGTAAACGTGATTACGGGCGTGCGTTTCCTCGCTAATTACACCGAAATACCCCGGAGGGTTGTCCTTTCCTCAGTTAATTAGTTAAATTCCCACTTTCCCGGCGGTGATAAGCCAGAGAATTTCATTCTTAACGACCTCTGTCCTGGCCTTATGTTCTCTGCTCCCTTTCAAGGGACAATGACGAACAGTGTCCCTCTCTATCTCTCTCTTTATCTCTCTCTCTTTATATATATATATATATATATATATATCTCTCTCTCTCTCTCGTTCGTGCTTATGCAAGAAGAAGAAGAAGACGAAGAAGTAGAAGAAGACGAGTAGCTAATGAACGAAGAGGAGGAGGAGGAGGAGGAGGAGGAGGAGGAGGAGGAGGAGGAGAACTCAGAGTACCAGCGTGTACCATAGGGATGCATTATGGATATATATCCACCCTATCTCTCTCTCTCTCTCTCTCTCTCTCTGTCTCTGTCTCTCTATCTCTCATTCGCACTTACGTTCAAAATTTCAAATCTCTGGTGCATGTTTCATCTCGGATCGTCTTACGAGACCTATTTTCTCTTTTTTATTTTTTTTTTTTTTTTTTTTTAGATATTAAGAATGTCCTTTGAAATATATTTTTCTTAGGAAAGAAGAAAAAAAAAGGAACAAAACAAAAAAAAAATGAAAAATGGAAATGAAAATGTCCTTTCTCTCTCTCTCTCTCTCTCTCTCTCTCTCTCTCTCTCTCTCTCTCATTTCTTCAAGGGGATAATTATGGAGCTTAAACATAGACTGATTGAATATTTCAAAACGTTCCCTCTCTCTCTCTCTCTCTCTCTCTCTCTCTCTCTCTCTCTCTCTCACTTAGTTTTCCGTGTAAGTTGGGCTAAGACAATAGTTATAAATAATCAAACGCTTGCCTTGCAGTAGAGCGAAGAAGAAGAAGAAGAAGAAGAAGAAGAAGAAGAAGAAGAAGAACTACTAGTAGTAGTAGTAGTAGCAGCAGTAGCAGCAGTAGTATAGTATATAGTTGCGGTGGTTGGTTGGCTCTCGAACCTCTCGACGTTTAAATATTTATCTAAGCGCGCTGTAAATGCGATTCTAACCATTGACCTGTCCCTTCCCACCCCCGCCTTCACCGTTCCCCCTCACCCTCATCCCCCCCCTCTCTCTCTCTCTCTCTCTCTCTCTCTCTCTCTCTCTCTCTATTTCGGTCTCTTCGTTATTTTTTTTTCTCCTTTTTTTTTATCCCTTTTTTACTTTTCTCTTTTTTCTTTTATGGTCGCCGCCGGTCAGCCACGATCGGGAGTGCTCGACACGAAAAATCCATAAAAGAGCTGATACATTTTTTAAACGGGGGAGGGGGAGGGGTAGGGGGAGGGAAAAAAACTCTCTCTATCCCTTCTCGCTCTTCTGTTTCCTCTTCTTCTTCTTCTTTTTTTTTTCCTTTCTCTCTTTCTCCCTTCTTTCTCCGTGCGATTCTTTCGATTCGAATCGAGAGTAAAGCGAACTGTGAGCCGAAGCTTTACGATCGAGGAAGCGTCACGCGTAACCAATGAAAATCGTACCGAGGCTCGTTTCTGACTCTCCCTAGGTGTCTATCAGAGGGGGAGGGGGAGAAGGAGAAGGAGGAGGAGGGGGTGGAGGTGGAGGTGGAGGAGGTGGAAGATTCCTTTTTTCGCCCCCCTCCCCCCCGTTGTATTTTATTTA
Source organism: Dolichovespula media (assembly GCA_911387685.1). Taxonomy (NCBI): domain Eukaryota; kingdom Metazoa; phylum Arthropoda; class Insecta; order Hymenoptera; family Vespidae; genus Dolichovespula; species Dolichovespula media. Next base: position 1,435,222 of record OU426872.1, read on the forward strand.
TATTTACTTTTATCAACCTTTTATCAATACTCATGAAAATATTTCGAGCGAAGGCAACGCTCTCGTATCTCGCGACAACCCCCCATTGGGGTTGACATCACTGCTCCCTTTTTATTTCCTCTTTTTTCTTTTTTCTTCTGATTCACGAAAGATAATGTTTCTTTTTTTTTTGTTTTCGTTAAATAATTTTATATATATATATATATGTAATAATTTTATAATTTTATAATAATTATATATATAATTTTATATACATATATATATATATATATATATTTATGTCATTAGGGCCGGTGTACACGTACAAGCTACTCCAATTTTGAAAGTGACGATATAATCGCGCTGCTAGTACGTTATCGAGATGTTGTATATACGAATATATAGCATTCGAGCTCGAATGTTATCTATCGTTAATACGCGCATAAACTACGGCACATCGAATACGGCGATCGTTTATTGAAAGTGCTGGTTTGCGAATTCATTGGGAGGCCTCTCTCTCTCTCTCTCTCTCTCTCTCTCTTTCTATCTCTCTATCTATCTCTCTTTTTCTCTTCACCCCGGTCTGTCTCATACTCGCTCAACGATCCATCAAACCCACGGATCGATATCGAAATTACAAATTGTCCTTTCTATTCGATGACGCTTTAATCCAGCAAGCGTGTAATTACGCGGACTACGTTCGAAAGAGAGAGAGAGAGAGAGAGAGAGAGAGAGAGAGAGAGAGAGAGAGAATAAAATAGTCAAAGTAAAATCGCATTATCTTGCAATTTTTATTCGAAGAGAATCCTCCATTCGATGACGATTTTGAAATTCATAACGTTGTGCTTCGGCGACAGGTTCATTTGACGATATCATCATGAAGAGTTGGAAGTGGGAGAGAGACGGAGAGAGAGAGAGAGAGAAAGAGAGAGAATGAACGTAGAGAGAACATACAGGACGAATATAGGATTTATACGTAATATTTTATCATTTTATTTCACTTTTAACGAAAAAATACCGCAATTTTTTCGATTTCATAACGAAATTCAACAATTTTCCCCGTTTAACGAGTATTCGATTAAGAATAAAAATAGAAAATAGAAAAAACGACCGACGAAGGTTCGCCCGTTTTCGTATAAACTCGGTTCTCGTCATTGTCGGATTCGTTAGAAAAAGATAAGCGAAAAAAAAGGGTCCACGATTGATCATAAGCCCTCTGCCTGTTGGTGGCTGTAGGACCAATCAAGATCAACGTTTAGCTCGATCAAAAGAATTTGCGGGTTGTACGATTCGTGAATTTTTGTTCTGTTTTTATTTATTTTTTTTTTTTATAATCAACAGAACTATAAACGCGTCTATTCCTCGAGCCTTTACGATCGTTACGCCAACGCCGAGATTTCGAGTCAATTAAGTCAAAATTATTTTCCGTCTGGGACAAATGACATTGGCGTTCGACGAGTGTTCGAACAGAACTCTCACAGGTGCGACAACAATTCTTAATTTATATTTATAGGCGTGTACAACTTGTAATTTTATTTTTAACAGGCGCGTTCAACTATCGTTATTATAATGATTGAGAAATAGTATCGACGATAGAGCATAGAGATTTTATTGGATTAAAGAATATATCGTGGGATAAAACCCGTGAAATGTCGTTGTTTGGAATCTTTCGTCTAACCGAGATATAACGAATTCTCGCTAATAACGTATGAACGGTCGAACGAATGGGAACTGCTAACCATACATACATACATACGAGTTGTTGTTGTTGTTGTTGTTGTTGTTGTTGCCCTTCGGCAAGCAACGCAAACGTGTGGCTTTTGCCGTTTTACGCATGATTGCCGTAGGTCATTCCGTTTTCCGTGAACAACCAAACCAAAAGCTCCTAGGTACTATTCTACCAAATATTATTGCATAACATGGACGGTGTGTATCGAAGAGAGATAGATAGATAAATAGAGAGAGAGAGAGAGAGAGAGAGAAAGAGAGTGGGACAGAGATCGGCACTTTGCATGGCGCTGCACCAACGGCTATGCTTGTCCGAATCATCGAGCCCAGTGCATTGCCTACAAGAGTGCTCTGACTGATTATTGACTTGCCAACAACAAGCCATTCGAAACGGTCAGAGATTAGCTCGACAATTTTTTTTATTTTACTAGTCGATCCCTCTCTCTCTCTCTCTCTCTCTCTCTCTCTCTCTCTCTCACCAATAATTCTACCCGTTTTGCTATGGACCGTTGCGACCATGATAATTTTCTCCTGGCTCGTTGATACCAGTATTGCGAGAGTGACAGTCACCACGATGTTTGGATTTATCTTTTCGGATTTATTCATTCGCCAGGTACACGGAATGAAATATTTTCGTCCGCGTTTCGATTATTCGTTCAGAATATACTCCTAATAATAGACGAAAGGGATATTATAATTCTGTAGAGAGAGAGAGAGAGAGAGAGAGAGAGAGAGAGAGAGAGAGAGAGAGAGAGAGAGAGAGAGAGATAGATAGAAAAAAAGAACGGTCCAATTAGCTGCGAGACCGTTTCATTGTTCGTTTTTTTTTTGTTCTTTTCCATTTTTTTTTTTTTTTTATCTTTAGCAGTTAGACATATCGTTGTTTGAAGTATACCTAAAATTCTCTCTCTCTCTCTCTCTCTCTCTCTCTATCTATCTATCTATCTATTTCTATCTCTCTCTTGTATTTTCATAGAGCAACTGCGCGTTTCGGGATTAAATCAAAGTTTACACT
>OU426872.1:1442943-1447943 GCA_911387685.1 Dolichovespula media
TCGTTTCTTATTAATTCGTATTCTCCTTTCATCCCTTATTACTTCTTTAATTTTTGACTTAGTTTATACGCCTCCTTTTCGATAACTCGTTGCAATTTATTTCTATATTTTGTTATTTGTTCTTTTTTTTTTTTTTTTCTTTCTTTTTTTCTGTAACATTTACAAACACCTCGCACTATACTCGCCTAAAATAACGAACCATGGTAGAGGATTATGGAAGAAGGTATAGTGAATAGTAAAAAGAATTGAAAAAAAGAAAAAAAAAAAAAAGAAAAAATACTACTTAACGCAGCTATAATTAATTAAATTAAATTAAATTAAATCAATACTAATTTACAAAACTATTTTAGTATTTTTATTTATTATTATTAATATAAATATATATATATATATATATATAAGAAAAAATTCATAACCGGCATTCGAGAGGCGACGTTAGAATTAAACGTTAAAATTAGAGAACTTGTTCGCCCTTAAACGTCCCTTTTACCCCCTTCCCCCACCCCGTCTGAGTTCTTCTTCAGTTCCCCTCTTCTTTTCTCTTCTTCCTCTTCTCCTTTGGCCCCAACCCTCCGTACCTCGTCCTACCCTTCTGTTATTTTTCGAGAAGACCAGGAGGGCTCACTCGCGCTGACGCACGCTTACGCACGCGCGCGTATATATATATATATATATATATATATATATATATATATATATATATATATACGGGCACCATAATGGAACGGAAGGAAGAGGAGCTACGTTCCCATATAAATTTATGCGGTGGCATAGGAAAATCGGCAAAGCCGGGATTATATTCTCAAGAGTTTGCCGGCTCTCAGCGCTCATTTGAGGATCGTGCAGGTTTGTCTAGTCGGAGAAAGAAAAAGAGAGAAAGAGAAAGAGAAAGAGAGATAAGGACAAAGAAAGAGAAAGAAAGAGATATAGGAGAGAAAGAGAGAGATGAGACAGAGAAAGTTAGAGAAGAATTGAGAAAGTGTAAGAGAGAAGGATAGATATAAAGTGTGTGTGTGTTATGAGAGATAGAGAGAGAGAGAGAGAGAGAGAGAGAGACTGCAAAGGGAAGAGGAACCCAGCTAGGTGAAAAAGGGAGATCGTAAAACGGCTATAACGCTTCGCTCACTTCTCTTTTCTTCACCTCTCTTCATCCCTCACTCCATTTCCCTGAGAATGAACCTCCATCGGCTCTAGCGATATGCGCTCTTCTCTGGCCGGATTAAATGCCACTCCCCCTCCCCCTTCCGCTCCTTTCTCTCTCTCTCTCTCTCTCTCTCACCCTCTTACTCTCTCCTCGATTTTGTTACACTTCTTTACCTCTTCTCTCTGTATGTATCCCGTCGCCTATAAAAATGGCGATCGCGACAAAAAAAAAAAAAAAATAGGTATGCACAACTCCACCATACGCGAGACATTATCCTCTTACTTCCCATGGATTCTTCTTCTTTTCTTTTTTTGTTCTTTTTTTTTTTTTTTTTGTTTCTCTCTCTCTCTTTTTCTTTTTTTTCTTTTTTCGACATAAAGGACGATCGGCCGAACGGTATTTAGAAATTACCGAACGGTCGGAATTTATTTCACCTGCGTATTCGTTTTCACATGGTAGTACGATCCGTCGCGAACATAAAAGGTACCGTCCGTAGGAGCTTGTGAAATAATAACATACCATAAGTATTGTCGAAATTAAATCGGATGAAAGAAAAAAGTTAAACGTATTATTAAGTTAATAAGTTCGTATATAACCTTTTCTTGTTCTTTTTTTTTTTTTTTTTCCCTCCCCCCCCATCCATTCGATCTCATTTAATACGCGCGACGTAAGAGTTTAAGATTCGATGGAATTTTCGACATCCCGTGTGGCGTATCTTCGTTGTTTCATTTTAAAATCGATCGTAACACCTCGGAACGAAACTTGGCTCCTCGAAACAACGACATAGTACATACGTATACAAGCCATTCGATGTTTTATCCCAAAAAAGAAATTAGTTTCTCTATCCTTTTTTCTTTCTTTTTTTTTTTTTCGTCTGTCTTTCTTCCTTCCTTCCCTTCTACGTTTTTATGTCCCTCCCTTTGATTCCAGTCGAACAACGAATATTCGTAGTTTCGATTTTACCAATACAATCCGCGACAATACCGCGTTGAGACTCCTGCGTTCACGGTTCATTAATTTCCATTTTATTACACGCAAAGAGTCAAGACACAAAGCGATTTCTATCGGTTGGTAGGATGTTAATGGCGTAGAGACTCTAGCGTTGCGTAATGTCGCGCGGGGGAAACGAGCTTGAAATTGCAATTCGGTCGAAGGCCAACCCAACGCGATACCAATAATGATACACGTTGGCGAACTTTTAATGATGTTCGATATACGCTATTAAATCGAGTCGTTTCGTTGGTTTGTTCGTTCCCTCGTTCGTTCGTTCCCTCGTTCAGTTATTATTATCATTATCATCACGTTTCTCTATGTTCTCTATAAGCGAATACGAGAGCAATGTAAATTCATTGAAAAATATTTTTTCAACGACGTTATTGTTGCATAACGATGCCACCCTTGGTGGAATTGCGATATATAACGTTAAGCGAGAATGCGAATAAAACATCCATCGAAAATAATTCGTTTCGTCAACGTCAAAAACAACGAACGAGAGAGAGAGAGAGAGAGAGAGAGAGAGAGAGAGAGAGAGAATGGGGGCTATACTTTCGATAAAATAGCTATTTGTTTTGGCAATCGTTAACAAGCAATATTTTTCTATTTTATATATATATATATATATATATATATATATATATATATATATATAAAAGAATGTGACATTTCGTTTTTATATGCGAACGAGAATATTATTCCTGTACAATTTTGTACGAGAATATTCATTTCGATACGCTTCGATTGCACGAAAAAAAAAAGGACGAAAAAATAAAAAGAACAATCGTTTATAAAAAATCATTGATTAATCGTTGACAATATATCGAAACGATGGATAAAAATCCTGACCCGTTCGTACTGGCATTTCATTCCAATTTATCCGAATCTTTTAGTACCGTAAGGCATTTATGAGCAAATGAAAGAAAACGTGACCACTGATAACGTGGAGAGTAATTTTCCTGAATAAAGAAAAAAAGAACCAATTTGTTCGCGTTAATCGTTTGATCAATTAATTCGTGTAATTGAAAGAACGATCGATCTTAAGTTGAAACTTACTTTCGAAAAAAAAAAAAGAAAAAGAAAATGAAAAAGATGAATTCAGTTAGCAAGTATTCGTTCGTGTTAATTGCTTTTAACGAATTGTTAATTAATTATTGACGGTACGCTGACGAAAAAAAAAAAAAAAATTAGAGAAAATCCGTTTTTTCTTTTTTTAATGATATTCGATTCGAGTCTCTAGAAGTTTTAATAGTTCCGATGATATTATACATGTGAATAGAAGACATTTCGTTAACGATTTTTAAACAATTCAATTTTTCCATTTATATATATATATATATATATATATATATATATATATATATATATATATATATATTAGAATTACGTAAATTTGTATTTTGTTCGTTTAAAAATAAGGGTATAAAGGATCTATGAATAGTATGAATAGCCAACGACTATGAAATTTTTAAGAGATTTCTTTCGTAATAAGTACTACAACATCCGTGAAACATCGCCTGAATTAATTAATCATTTTCTGACGTATCTGGGTTCATACCTTTTTCCTTTTTTTTTTTTTTTTTTTCTGGAGAACGTTAATCCACTTTCTTTCGATGCGATCAAAAATATATGATTCCATTAAAAAAACAAAAAGGAATAAGAAAACTGAGTCGGTCTTCACGTGCCATTTACCTGCCAATTTACAAAAAAGAAAAAAAAAGAAAAAAAAATTTATTAATACCATATTGTGGGCCTCATCCTTGGCATATGACTCTTGTAAATAAAATAACTTTGTGACTCTACATGGATAAAAGAACGAAGATACTCAAGGTTTTTAATTTTATTGTCTAATCCTACACACACACACACATACATACATATATATATATATATATATATAAGTTTGATATAAAACAATTTGATATACAACAACAACAAGTATATTAGTATATTAATCAATAAATTGTTAGAATAAATTTTGTATGAGAATGTATGTGTATATATATAAAATATATATATGTAGGTGTACATAGAAAAGAGCTTACTTTGAACTCACATAGTAGTGCGAGAGAATATCGCTTGCGTATCGCGAATGCAATTATATTATATGCTTTTCGTAATTAGCAGAATTTCAGGGATAACGTGTTGTTCCGCGGTAGTACAAATGAGTTTGAAGTAAAATAACAAGCGTGGAGTTGGGCTGCGCTCGCTCGTGCGCGCGCGTACGCTTCATCCTCGTAATAAAGTTAACAAATCTCGGGAAGAATGACTACGGAAGATAAACGCAAACGACGTTGGACCGCGTTCGCGTAAATACGTGCTGGCGTTCATTTTTTATACCTACGTACATACGTGTGCGAGTGGGCGTGTGTGCATGTATAAACGTGAATAAATTATAATCGTTTGTAACCGAAGCTTTTTTTATAATCCTTAAATTCATTTTAGAGATCGAACGAAGGACGTGTAATGAATTCAACGGGCAGGAGGTGGGAGGGGGGGGTGGGGCGGCGGTGGGGGGGGGAATCAATATCGAAAGGATAAATAACGAAAGAAACGAATAGCGAAAATATGAATATTTAAAAAAAAAAAAAAAACAGAAAAAATTGAACAAGAAAAAAAATCCAACGGTATCGTCCACACATCGGTCAAAAAAATATCTACGATATAATATTACTCTCTCTCTCTCTCTCTCTCTCTCTCTTTCTCTTTAAAAATTTCAATCGTTATTTTTTTCATGGACGAGTAACTTAGGCATCTCTCTCTCTCTCTCTCTCTCTCTCTCTCTCTCTCTCTTCGCTTACGAACGATATAAAATAAAGCACATTGAACGATACGCCAGAGTAATCGACACGAAACAAATGAA
>OU426872.1:1452943-1460443 GCA_911387685.1 Dolichovespula media
AATGTTTACAAGCGCCCTTTATAATTGCGAGTTGTGAAGCTATGTCGGTGGGTAAGTAATTTCGTTGAAAGACCTTCCGACGGTTCTTTAATGAGAACGAATGCATTATGCGTAATTACGAAGGAGAAATCTATATTCATTATAGTTTCCATCTTGTCGCATCGTCCATTTACGCACGTGGGGAGGTGGGGGGGGGGGTGGAAAGGGGGTGGTGGGAAGAGGATAGAAATCTTCGTTATCACCGGGCCTCTGCCGATATATACTACGAGCGTTTTAATTTCGTTGCTCATTCTCTCTCTCTCTCTCTCTCTCTCTCTCTCTTGACAAGACGTAGAAATTGAATCTCGGTCGTCCCGTTGAGAAGACGGAAAAGAAGAAATTAGAGAGAGAGAGAGAGAGAGAGAGAGAGAGAGAGAGAGAGAGATATCATTTGTTTCCATGTATTTTAACAGGCTCTTTTACGAAGAAAGGAGACAGAAAAAATTACGGTTATGCGGTAAGATGGATAGAAAGAGATAGATAGATAAATAGATAGAAATAGAGAGGAAGAGAGTGTGTTCATGTGACTATCAAATCAAGATCCTGTTCATAAAAAATCCTACCAACGTCCCTTCGATGAATTTTCTTTAATAACCATTGTGATTTCATCGTACTAGAAACCTATCCGACTCACCTCTGAAATATGGAAGACTCGTCGAACATTAACGGAGACAAGTTGTAGGGAAAGGAGGAGGAGGAAGGAGGGAGGGGGGTAAGTTGAGGGGGTTTGGTAAAGTCTACGGAGTCTAACGGGAGTGCAAAAGTTTTAGTTTTCCACTTACTTTGGTGCACTTTCGATGCGAAAGGCAGGGAGGACCAGAGTTACGATTTATTTATGCTATCGACGTAAATTCAAGCGCTTTACGTAGAAAGTATCTATGTATGTATGTATGTATGTATGTATGTATGTATGTATGTATATGTATATGTGAGTTGAGAGTGATTTTTTCGAGAAAAGAACACTAAGCCGTTCGATGGCCAAAATTCGGTTTAAGAAAAGTGTGAAGTGATCATAGAAAGAGTTTTTGTATTTGGGTAGATAGATAGATGGAGAGAGAGAGAGAGAGAGAGAGAGAGTACGAAAAATTTCGATAATTCGAATTACAATGACGAACAGCGAGGATGTGAAAGGACGCTAATGATATTCGTGCTTTGCGAATAATATATTTATTTTTTTCTTTCTTTTTTTTTTTTTTTTTTTTTTTTCTGTAGATATAAAACGTTCGTACATACTGAGAAGTACATACTGTTTAACGCGTTTTTTGTCGTTTTTTTTTTTTTAATTTAATTTAATTAAATTTTTGTTTTATTCCGATTCGCGCATCGAACTCGTAGTATCGTCTGTACATTCGGACGATCAACGTGTTTTTCAATTTTCGAAAACGCGTTGGTAGAACGGAAAGGAAAGATGGTTAGAAACGGGATGAAAAATGAATAGAAAGGATCGTCGAACGATAAATTACGATCGTAAATGCATTAATGATATATTTTTTCGACGGATAACTACTTTTAACAGAACGAACGAACGAACGAATGAACGAATGAACGAACGAATGAACGAACGAGACTGATTAAAAGAAGTAAATTAATTATCGCACGGGACAATGAACGCGGCCCGATGTTCCTTTGTGGATTTTTTTTTTCCCCGGTACGATCGAGATTAAAAAAAAAAAAAAAAGAAAAGAAAAAAAATGTAATTTTAATAGTCGTTATATAAATGACAGTTGCATACTACGTACGTATGTATCTACGTATAAGTGTACATCGTCGACAACGTAACCCGATGAAATTAACGTACGCCGTAGGATTGTATACTTTTATCCTTCTCCCCCTCCTCCTCCTCCTCCTCCTCCTTCTTCTTTTCTTTTCTTTTCTTTTTTTTTGATTAATAAAAAGCAAATTGTCATTCAAACGTCGCGAGATTAAAGTATCACGGTCGATCATTCCTTTTTTACCCCTCCACTCTTCTTTTTTTCTTATCGAATAATGAAGACGAACGAGAAAAGAAATATATATTTAGGATGGTAGAAGGGTGGGAGGGAGACGAAAGGGACGGGGAAGTGAATGTAGAGAAGGATAGAATGGATGAAGGACGTCGGGGAAGAAAAAGAGAAGAAAGGAAAGGAAAGGGAAGGAAAGAAAGAAAGAAAGAAAGAAAGAAAGAAAGAAAGAAAGAAAGAAAACAAAGAACAAGGAAAGACAAAGAGGGCGGAGAAAGAAAAACCAAGGGGATCGAAATACCGAGCGAGAAGATACAACTCGAGCCAATATCGATGTGTTTCTTTATTGAAAGTATGGGAACCTATCGCAAAATGGCTCCGCCAGGCGAGCGAGTACTTGTCTCGAAGAGGGTTTTACCTGCCACCACCGTGGCTCTCGCCTATTTTCCTAGTTACTACTCCCATCCTGCGGATCCCCGAGCAACCATGGCCGTATACCTTCTATTTTCGAGAATGGTTGCAGGAGGAAGACGAGAATTTTTGTCAGCTCGAAGAAGAACATCCGAGGGATAAAAGGAGAATGAACGAAAATAGAAAAAGAAGTTAAAGAAAGAAAGAAAGAAAGAAAGAAAGAAAGAAAGAAAGAAATGACAAAAATAACGGATGGAAAGTTTTAGAGAGAGAACTGGAGAGAGAGAGAGAGAGAGAGGATTGTCGTTAAAATAAACGTGCGATTGAAAAATTATTTCTGTATCCTCCCCCCCCCCCCACATCTCGTCTTTCCCATTCGAATCTTTATGCATTCTCATCTTGTCGGTAATATTATAGAAAAGCCCGAACCATTCGAAGGTTTTACACGAAGGTTTCTCTCGTAAGTTTTCTCCGTTCGTCCCTTATTACTCTCCTTCCTTTTTTGCTTTCCTATTTTTTCCATCCTTCTTTCTTTCTTTCTTTCTTTCTTTTTTTTTTTTTCTTTTCTTTCTTTAACACAGCGGTTAATCGTTTCTAAAAACGACTCTTCGACGTCTTACAATAACGATAACGTAACGGAGTCGTCAATGAACGGTATGAACGCATTAAAAATAAGAAAAGGGGAAAGAAAAGAAAAACGAAAACGAAAAAGAAAAAAAAAGGAATCACTCGACGTTAAGAGTATTAAAAAGTGAGAGAGAAAGAGAGAGATAGATAGAGAGAAACGATACTTTTAGAGGACAATTTAGATCGTAAAAGAATATTCTAAACTGATATACGAATGCTTTATGATATTGAAAGAGAACGGTACAATGGGGGTCGTTCGTATTCCTCTTTCGATGTTATAAAGCACGAGAGAAGGTAATGAAATGGAAAGAAGATGCGCGCGCGCGCGCCCGAGCGAGAGAGAGAGAGAGAGAGAGAGAGAAAAGTGGAAGAATGGAAGAGAACGTTCGCCTGGCGAGCCACGTTGAAACTATCGTGAGTACTCACGCGGAAAGGAACTCGTGGAATTTATATCGTAGTAAACATTACCATAAGTTTAAGTTGAGTATCCCATTTAGCGAGTGTTGCCACGGAGGTATGTGTAACCCGCGAATCTAGTAATTCTTGCCAACTTTACTATGTTCTCAGACGCTCGCTAACGTTACCTTATAGCACGCGCACCCCCTCCCTTACCCTACCCAACCCTTCCCACCCAACCTACCCCCTCGTTTCGAAACGAAAAATTTATAGCAAGCGCGTGGTAACCGCACAACCAAGGCACACCTTAATACCACATACTAACGCTGCTACTTTCTTACTCTCTCTCTCTCTCTCTCTCTCTCTCTCTCTCTCTCTCTCTCTCTCTCTCTATCGCCTACACTTTCATTTCGTTCCTTTTTTAAACGTAATTGAAAAAGATACGAGGAAACGGAAATAACGAGAGAGTGAGTGAGAGTGAGTGAGAGAGAGAGAGAGAGAGAGAGAGAGAGAGAGAGAGAGAGAGAGAGAGAGAGAGAGAAAGTGAGAGAGAGTGAGAGAGTGAGAAGGAAGACAAATCTCTCACGAATGCCTTTCAATTATCTCCGTAGAAGAGAGTGACAAAGAATACGACGACGATTCGTCCCGGCTCATCCCACAGATCGAGAATAAATCCTTTTTCCCTTAAAGCACCCACCCAGTCCAGTCCAGCCCAGCCCAGCCCAGCTCAGCTCAGCTCAGCCCAGCCCAGCCCAGCCCAGCCCAGTCCAGTCCAGCCCACCCTACCCCACCCTTAACGCGATCATTCGATCCTGACTTCCCTTTAATAATAATTAAACTGCAACCTGTTGCATCTGTCCTTCCTCTTCCTGCGCTAACAAATCCGTTTGACGTGTCTACGACCTGCGAAGAAATGCTATAAATTCGGGGGGTTGGGGGAGAAGGGATAAGCGTGGGCGAGGGGTAGAGAGAGAGACAGAGAGAGAGAGAGAGAGAGAGAGAGAGAGAGAGTAGGTGGATGGGGAGGATAGGAACGTCTACGAAATAAAGAAGTACAAAAGCGAAAAAGGAAGAGAAAAGAAAAATGAACTCGGCTACGATCGATATCCCTTCAATGATAAGGTTTGAAGGGGGGGGGGGTGGTACCGTGTATAAATATATGAGATGTGAAAAGAAGAAGAAGGAAAAAATAAAAATAAGAAGGAGGAGAGGGAGGAAGAAGAAAAAAATAAATAAATAAATAAATAGAAAAAAGAGGAAAGATAAGGAAACACGCGTGAGGAGGTTTCATTTGAACGGAGCAGAGTGCCGTTGCGTTGATTAGATTTTCCCAAGAAAAGAGCCACCGCCAATTTTCCACCCTCCTCGTTCAGAAACGTTACGAATGGTATCTCTCTCTCTCTCTCTCTCTCTCTCTCTCTCTCTCACTTTATATATATATATATACATATATATATATATATATATATATATATATATATATATATATATATATATATCCCTATCTCTATTTCTCTTCATTTGCCAAAGTTAAACCTCGAAATTCAAAGCGAATTCGATGATCCGAAGAAAGACGAAAGAGGAAGACGAGGAAGAGTCTCCGCGTGCACGTTTGATCCTTCACGTAACGGGGGGTAGGAGGGTGGAGGGTGGAGGCTGGGTGGGGTGGGTGGGTGGGTGGAGTAAACAGTACGCTCCATTTTCGAACGATTTTCTTTTAATCGAATCACTTATACTCGATTGTGGTCCTTACACGGATCGAAAACGTCGTAAGAAATTTATTTCATTATCTTAATATAATCTGGGTCGTGTTGAACTCTTCGCGAAGAAACAAAATAAAGAAAACTAAAAAGAAAAAGGGAGAGAGAGAGAGAGAGAGAGAGAGAGAATTTCTAAACGATTTCGAACGCGTTCGAACTAACTACTTGATCTACATACGTGTATTAGTATGGAAACGAGGACACCCTGTATATATATATATATATATATATATATATATATATATATATATATATATATATATATATATATATATATATATATTGTAGATATATATATTGAAGATGCGAACGTGAACGTTAAAAGGAGGAGCCTAAATTTCGTAGCTATCCTATCGAAGAAGTCGCTCCCGGTGGAGCAGAGGTCCGCTTTATTAAACCCTTCACGTTAGGTAGACCCTTGGCGAGCGTGGAGAACACCTTAACCCTCTCTCGGAAGGTTTAAACTAATGGTCGAACGTCGATGATGCTTCACTTCTAAGGGTTCCACCCTTTGCGTTCCTTCGTTCGGCTGGAACGTTCAAAGGCGAAGTTAAAGCTATAAAGGGAAGAGAGAGAGAGAGAGAGAGAGAGAGAGAGAGAGAGAGAGAGAGTACTCGACGTTCGCAAAATTTTCCCCTCTTTAAATAGTTCGATCTAACGGTATCGATTCCTCTCAATTCGAGATATATCGAGAGCGATGTGCTTTTATAGGTCTCTCCGAGTTCCCAATAGTTTGTCAATTTTATTTAAATATACTCGAGACTAGAAAAAAATGATAAGAGTGAATTTGTCTAGCAATTTATATACGTCATTCATTAATAAAAGATCGATCGTACGTTACAACTATTCGTTTCTAATTTACTTTATTACTCAGCGAAATGAGAATAATTAGTCGTTGTTAATACGTCACCATTAATCGTAGATAACATTTTTTTTTTTTTATCGATGATCGTCATTGTACATCCATCCTATAATATATCTCAATTCGGACATATGTAGTATCCATTAAACGTTATTACGTTAATGTACAATAATCTTAAAAATAATGAATCGGTATTAGATGATTATTATTAGTCGATGATTCCTATCCAATCCGCGTTAATGATTCATTCTGATTGATTCGGCGTTCCAGTCGAATTATCATAGAATCGATAATTTATTTTACAGCCATCGTCGAATAAATGAATACCACCCCTCCACCTACTTCCTAAGCCCTTCGATATTAGTATTAATAATACAATCCAATTTCCATGATAAGGGAGAAGTACGAGATGGGATGATACTAAATAAAAAAAAATAAACGAAAAAAGAAAACTGATATATCCATTACGCGTGAACGTGACGTTTGAAAAAATGAAAAAAAAAGAAAAAAAAGAAAAGAAAAGAAGATAAATTCTCAAAGCGAAAGTAACTACGGTTTAATATGTTTCGAGCTAGTAAAGCGTTCGTCGAGAATATAAAAGTATTGATTTTTGACGAAGAGAAAATCACTGGAACGAATTAAGGCTTCCTTCGAGACGTTATCCTTTAGGCTTGCCAAAAGAGCTTGCTTCTCTCTCTCTCTCTCTCTCTCTCTATCTATCTCTCTCCCTCCCTCTCTATCTCTATATCTCTCTATCTCCCTTTCTCTAATCGTACGGTCGGTCGGTTATTAAAAGTCTTTAATGAAACGTATCTGGTCCGACGAAGATCGCTTTGAAATGTCCCCTCGTTTAGCGATGTAAAACGTTGTCGGAGATTAAAAACGTTAGAAAAGAAAAATACGAAATACGAAAACGCGGAAAATGGGTAAAACGGAAACGTGGGCGTGTCGTCATTTTTATATATATATATATATATATATATATATATATATATATATATATATATATGCGAAAGAATAACGGTCCTACGAAAAGATAGACGATAGACGAAGAGGATTCAAAAATGATCAAAAGTCGTCAATATTAATACATCAAAATTATCATCGTTAGAGAATAATGATAATAACTTACCAAGTATCTGGCTAAGAACAGTACGGCCATCCTCCCCAAGACAAGCGCTGCGTGCGTCAAAGGGATTCGTGTATTGAACGAAAGCGTACCCTTTATGCATGGAAATCCCTGTTAAACACAAAAACAAACAAACAAATGAATAATAATTATGACATTTTCGGATTATTCCGAACGCGCGCGAGCCGCCATTGCCGTAGCCGGCTCTCTTCTTCCTTTTCTCTCTCTCTCTCTCTCTCTCTCTCTCTCTCTCTCTCTCGCTTCTAGTTCGCAAAGAAGCCACGAAGAAAAAGGCTGGAGAAGGAGAAATAGAAGGAGGAGAAGAAAGAGAGAGAG
>OU426872.1:1465443-1485443 GCA_911387685.1 Dolichovespula media
AGATAAATAGTACGCGCGATACTTCTGCATTTATATTTGTCAATCAATATGATGGCTTTGTTTGTCGTCGAAAAAAGAAAAAAAAAAAACAAGAAGCACAAAATAAAATAAAATGAATAAATAACGAAAAGAGACGAGCAAAAAAAAAAATCAACGAGCATTCTCGAGGGTGTCCGTTTGGGAGAACGAGACGAATAAAAACCGATTGAGTTTTAACGATTAAAACGTTATCATTAATTACGATTGATACGATGCGATAAGTAACATTGATGAATAACAAAGTTTGAAAATAACGCTGGATTGGGACAGGAATATACCGGCGAATATCTCCAGCGAACGTCCACGTTTTATTTTGACAGTGATCGTCAAGTATTAATGAAAGGTAAAAGAGCGAGCGAGCGAGAGAGAGAGAGAGAGAGAGAGAGAGAGAGAGAGAGGGGATCAAAAAAAAAAAAAAAAAGAAAAAAGAACAGAATCGATGAATTCTCCTCGACAAAAATTACAACGCGTGTATATCGGGTGTATAGATAAGAATATGGATGGTACGAGGATCGAAAAAAAAAAAAAAAAACAAAATTCTACATCGTCTGGTCCGATCCTTCGAATCTTTTTACCCACTCTCGCGATTGGCCGAGAGCTCTCGAATCCCGCAATCCGTTTCGACGAGAGTCGAAGAGGGCGTGTCAAGGGAGAGGATAGCGTAACACGATCCTGGTGAACACGATCCCGAAGCTGACCGGTATCTGTCCGAAGTAAGTAACAGTGGGATTCTGGCGTATCCTTCTCGGATGTTGCGCGCTCAGATCGGAAGCGTTCTAATTCTCTTAACTCAAGGTTGAATGAAGTTGCCCACAGCCGCATTGTGTGCACACATAGGAAGGCTTCTCCTTCTTCCTCTTGTTCTCTCTCTCTCTCTCTCTCTCTCTCTCTCTCTCTCTCTCTCTCTCTCGTTGTCTTCCTCATTGTCTACCCTTCTCCGTACTTTATTGAGAAAGCTCGCGAAAGTAAGCTGTTTATCGGCAACTCCCAGCCATCCTCGTCGTCATAGTACTCTGCTGATCTCTCTCTCTCTCTCTCTCTCTCTCTCTCTCTCTCTCTCTGACTGTCTGCTTCTGTCTTTCTCTTTTATCCCCTGGAGATTCGAGACTTTTCAAGAAGTACAGCACGAGAAAGACAAAGAGAGTAGGCGAGAGATTCACGAAGATTGGAAGTACGACCGAATTGGACTTTTCGATCTATGTATGTACCTACGTACGTATGTATGTAAGATATTGTTTTATTAACGCTTATATATATATATATATTTATTAATATTTATTAGATGATATAAGGATGAAAGTAATAGTAAGAGTTATAATTAATGGTTTAACGATACTCGATTTTATTTATAATCTGATCTCGATGGATTTTTTACGGCCGATCATAACGATTAGTCGTTATCGAGTCGTCGGTAAGAAGAAAAAAAAAAAAGAAAAAAAAGAAAAAAAAGAAATATATAAAATTACGCGTACGCTATACGATCGATTATAAATGATCAAAAACTCATCGATCCTACACGCATAGATATTCGGTTGTTGATCTTGAAAGTGGTGCAAGTCCATTTTGTGAACGAGAAAAGAATAATAATAATAGTAATAATAATCGAGAGCTAATTCTTATTACGAATTGACGTACGTAAAATATGCTACTAAATAATCAATTCACGATAAATGTATCTCTCGATGTCAGTATTAATTATTTTACCGATAATTCATATCGACAGCTGTATTTATCGCGAATTGATTTTCGAAGCCAAGAAAAGTCTCATTGGCGCGTGCCGAAACCATGATTTATTTTTTCTTTTAATCTTTTGTCCATCAGCGCGTACAATAACCATCGTCGCGTATTAAATTTACACGAAACAAAACGACGACAAAAAAAAAAAAAGAAAAAATATATAAGAATAAGTCTATCGACTGTTAACCGATATCTTCGAAAACCGTTCGAGCGCAACTCATAGAAAATATCTGGCGATAACGTAAAACAGACTTTGCCCCATAATTTCAAGATCAATCGATCGATTATATCGCGTAGAGAAGTATTAACCATAGTCAACGTTAAAGAATATTTCTTCTCTTCTATTTTCTTCTCTTCTCTTCTCTTTTCTTTTCTTTTCCTTTTCCACCCAAAAGATCTGAATTCTCGTTAAGATAATTGTAATTCATTGTTCAATACTGTTTCACGTTTCATGAATATTAGCGATCAGGTAATATATATCTGCGCGTACCGTAGTCCGAAGATTGTAAGCGATTGAAGACGAATACCGTGGGAAGGGAGGGGGGGGAGGGGGTTTATTGATTAAAGAAAGATCGATAATTACTTTCATCGTGTCACGAACTTGGATGGAAGATTTAATTTATCTTCCTTTACCGCGACAAACCGTACGACCCTCTCTCTCTCTCTCTCTCTCTCTCTCTCTCTCTCTCTCTCTCTCTCTCTTAGGAAGGAACACCAAAGCCAACCACGATTGGTTTGGTGGTACGTGAAACGAGTCAGCGGTAATCGCCGTCCTGAAACTGGAGGGATAATCAATCAGGATATCGAAGGTCAAGGAGCTCGATCGCCGTACAAATTGGGTTACCGACAGCGAAGCGGATCGACGAAATCCTATTTCCAATTCTCTATTTTCCACGTAGTTGTAACCGAGACTCTCTCTCTCTCTCTCTCTCTCTCTCTCTTTTTATATATATATATGTATGTGTCTGGCTCTTTCTCTCTTTCTCTCTTCGTTTTCACGACGGATAATAGTCCGACTTTTTCTCTCTCTCTCTATCTCTCTCATTCTCTCTCTCTCTCTCTTTCTCTCTCTCTTTATTTTCTCGTCGAATCCGTACTCGAATCCTATCAATTTCGAACCATTTGTAACTTTTGTCTCTGCTCCCTTTTTCTCATTGTTATCGTCGAATGTCTCCGATAGTCAACAATTTCGTTAGATTTTCAATGTACGGTTTAAAAGGCGGAGGTTGAGGGAGGCTAGGCAGGGGGTCTACGGAGCGGGTGGACGAGGAGGGGAAGAAAAATCCCCATATCGACTCGCGTTTTATTCGTTAGGAACGATTTTCTTGTTCTTTTCTTTTCTTTTTTCCTTTTTCCTTTTTTCTTTTTTCTTTTTTTTTTGCTTAAGAAACATCTCGTCCCGTTGTTTTTTTCCCCTTCTTTTCCTTTCTTTTAAGGATCAACGAAGCGTAACGTATTACGCGACACAACAATCGGACGGATCGATTTATATTCGTGGATCCGATAATACGTTCAATTTGTTCGAGAAGGTACGAGATAGATCGTGTTCGTACGAATAAATTTTGACGAAGAAACGAAAGTTCGAATTTGACATATTACGTACGTACGTAATTACATATATATATATATATATAGAATTTGAATATATCTTATGTACGTTTTTGAAATGATTTATCCAGCCGTTATTATTCGATCTCGATGGTTTCGATGGATCGTACGGCGTTACGAATGAAATTTAAACGAGTCTTTCTCGATAAAAAAAAGAATTCTTCATCTCTTCTTACCGCGAGAAAATGAGAGAGAGAGAGAGAGAGAGAGAGAGAGAGAGAGAGAGACACCGCGATAATAATGCATCGTATGTATATCAGGAATCTCTCGTTCTTTTGTTATTTCTATTCGGACAGAGAAGAGATGAAGATGATGATGATGATGATGATGATGATGATGATGATGATGATGATAATGTTTAGTTATACTTACCGGCTAGACGACCGTAACGTTGGAACATACGTTCGACGTCGGTCTTACTGCATTGAAACGTGTTTAGATTGCCGACGAACACGCGGGAATTCACAGCCTGTGGATCCTGCGAATTCGTCTGATTGCCCACTTTGCTCAACTTCATCGTCTGAAACAACAAATAACGAACGTAACGATCATCGAACGTGTTTATCTTACAATTTCTATTCCCTACCCCCTCCCTACCCCCTCCTCTTCCCAATCGATTCTGTTTTACAAAATCGAACGAGAAAGTGACTTATTACTACTTGCTACGATCTTTGATCGAATATATTAAGAAATTTTCGATAGAAACGAATCTCGTTTAATTTTAATCCAAGTTCTGTCTGCGAGGTGTAAAAGAAAAAAGGGAAAAGAAAAAGAGGAAAGAAAAAAATAAAACTCTCTCTCTCTCTCTCTCTCACTCACTCACTCACTCATTAACTCACTTCAATCAAACGCGAATTAAAGTAAACGCGCCCATAAGGGAGCAACTCGGAATGATTTCGAGGTGTGCGCCGTAATGTTTAATATTTGCAAGATAAGATAAAAGAAAATCGAGTATTAAAATGAAGGATATAATTGTTGAAATTAAAACGATAATTATTTGACGCGCAAGCTCCCGTATAGCTTTCTCTCTCGATCTCATTACCTCCTTCCATCTTATTCGTCTAACTTTATCATTTACCATTTCGAAATCTCTATTTACGGGGGCGTTGTGATTCAAACATTAGAGTGAACGTGAATGATAAAAGGGGTATGACGGATGTGGAATCATGGGAGCGTCCGTATCGCGGGTATCATAATTTCCAATGAAGCCAAGGCACCCGATAGATCATCGTGTCGAGCATGATTAGACCGTGCTTCTCGACGCGCCCGATGATTATAGTACATGAACTGTTAACGAGAAAGATAGTGATAGATAGAGATAGAGATAGAGAGAGAGAGAGAGAGAGAGAGAGAGAGAGAGAGAGATTGATAGATAGAGATAGAGATATAGAGACAAAGATGATAAAATATTTTTGTCGACGAACGTACGAATATTTTCAAGCGATTTTCGTACGTTCATTCGCCCGTTTGATAGAAGTTGGACGGAATAAAAGAGGGAGATAATAAAAATCAGTGATCAAGAGGCGTTACTTTACTTTCACGAGTTTTGCGAGCTAACACGTCCGCGTTGCTTTTAATTAAACGTCTACGAGCGGGATGTCATTAAATGCGATTTTCCAGACGATAAAACGGAAACGATGAATTTGAAAGTGTACGATGGTCATCCATCGGTTTATCTTCGTTTCTCACCTATGTAAACGTTACGTGAACTGATTTTTCCTTTTTTTTTTCTTTTTCTTTTTTTTTTTTTTTTTTAACGAACGAATGATTTAATCATATCTTTGCATAATAATTATGTCCTTCGATCTCTCTCTCTCTCTCTCTCTCTTTTTTTTTTTTCTTTTATACCTCAGTTGAACGATCTATAGTCCATATCGATATAATAATCGCATAGACCTCGAGCAAAAAAAAGGGACGCGTTAATTAACACGCCGCAGTTCCTCGTCGCGTTATGTCACGTTCACAATGTTCGACCTGTCGTTATGTTTCTTCGATCAAATAATATGGAACATACAAAACTAACGAGATCGTTAGCAGCTTCTCTCTCTCTCTCTCTCTCTCTCTCTCTATCCGTGTGTGTGTGTGTGTGTGTGTGTTATGCGTTTCTATAGGAAAGCGTGTGGTATACTTGCTTCAAACGTTTTCACGTGTATTAGTACGCGTGACTGTTTCGCGTTTCATTTTCATTCGTTCCTTTTTTCTTCCTTTTTTTTTCTATTTTTTTTCTTTTTTTTTTTCGTATCATTTTCCCACCCCTCGTCCTTTTTCTTTTTTTCTTTCCTTTTAAATAATCAATCCCCCGTACATATGTATGCACGTAGCCCCGCATTATACGGCCGGTAGAGCGCTTAATTGGATGTCGTTTCGATGCTTCGCACAAAGAAGAGAATTTTTTCGAGTCGTCTCGCACGAGAGAAAGAGTGACAGAGAGAGAGAGAGAGAGAGAGAGAGAGAGAGAGAAAGAGACACGTTGTAATTCATTTAAAGAAATTCTAAATTGTTCGCATTCGGAGGAACGAGGAACGTTTTATAACCGGAGTATAATTTTTCTCTTGGAAAAAAAAAAAAAGTTCGACCGAGGGAAAATCAATGACCGGTATGATTTTCGATTGCCGCTCGTTCGTTCGTTCGTTCGTTCGTTCGTTTTACGATCAACGTTTTTCACTATTTAATAAAAGTCCTTTGGTCAACGAATATCGGCGCGATCCGCAGTTTGTTCTTTTTTTTTTTTTTTCATTTTTTTTTTTTTTCATCCTTTTTTTTTTAATCGAGAAAAACTTTGTTTGTTCTCGCGTACCATTTGATTTGAAAAAGGGAGATATGAGTAAAAAAAAAAAAAAAAAGAAGAGATCCGTCCAAAGATCTTTTAATGGCTGCAAGGAAAAAAATAAAAGAAAGAGAAAAAGGAAAAGAAAACGGCCTACAATGTTTCATTGAATCGACCTTGCAAGTTATTGGAACGTTCGAGTAGGATGCACCTAAATTTTGTTCATTTTAAAGACGCGAGGCTCGATATGCATAAATCTTCTCGGGAGACATAACTCTCTTGTCAAAATGAACGAGTGGAAAAAATAGAAGAAGATGTACAAGCTTCCTCCATTGAAATACTATGTTACTATTCGTGAAAAAAATGATAGATAGATAGATAGATAGATAGATAGATAGATAGATAGAGAGAGAGAGAGAGAGAGAGAGAGAGAGAGACAGAGAGAGAGAGACGACAAAAGATCGATGGCTTATTTCTCATGGTATTGGATATGATCTTTCGCGGGATCCAATAAAAATCGTTTAAATTAACGCCTCCTCCCCCTCCCCAGTCCGCCATATTATTTTCCATTGCCCCTCTCCCTACTCTCCTAGAGAAGAGAAAAAAAAGAAATTTCGAACGAGTCTCTGCCTCCTCGACCCTCCCTCTCCCCCCGCCCCCCCCCCCCCAAAAAAAAAAAAACGAAAGAAAAAAAAATGAAGAAGAAAGAGTGGGCGGGGCGGAGGAAAAAATGGCAAAAACTCGCAACGACCTGTGCGCGAAATTGAAAGCGAAACGGAAACGATCTCCTTTCGAATTAGATTTCCTGCTAGCCGTCGATTCGTCGGTAGCTAATTTTAACGCGACACCCAATATTTACCTGTCAACCGGTATGCCGTGTGCGTGCGTGCATGCGTACATGCATGCATGCGCGCGCGTCGATATTTACGAGCAGTAGTAACCCTTTAATGTGCCGTTGCCAACGATAAAACGTTTAACTAAAAATGACGGACGCACCATTCTCGATAATTCTATCCTTTCAATCGATCCAATAAATAATACTTCTGCCATCTGTAAAACGTTTTAAATTGCATCATTCTCTCTCTCTCTCTCTCTCTCTCATTTTTTTTTATATTTCTATATTCGTACGGTGCATCGAATTTGCAGATTTTTTTTATGGAAGAGCGACCACCCTTCATACGGTCAGGTCTGTAATTGTTAATGAAACGAATCGTTCCGATCGAAAAAATAAAAAATACATCGGATGTAAACGGGAAATATTATATGGTGCATTTTTAAAAATCTAAAAGAAAAAAGGAAAAAATAGAAAAAAAGTAAAAATTTACGAAGAGGCTCACTCCACCGCGTTCGGGCACAAAACTAAGCTCAAACGCGAATATGTAAAATAAATGGATTTCCTTCTAGTACAGGGGTATAGTAGGGACTACATGCATATATATATATATATATACATACATACATACATATATATATATATATATATATATATATATATATGTACACATATACACGATTTTTGTTGGGAACAATAGGCATAGGAGTTCCCTTTTTTTCTTCTTTCCTCTTTACATCTCGAAATAAATATCAAGAACGAAAGATATTAGAGTCTACTACTATATAGTTTTTTTTTTTTTTCTTTTTTCGAGTTTTCACTCGCGACGATATCGAGGAAATTCAATCGAAAGATTTTCATTGATATTATTTAATATTATAAAATTGTAATCACGATCACGATCATTGATATCATCGACTTTTGCGCTGTTCGTATCGTTCTCCAAACATTTTCTTCTTTTTTTTTTCTAAAGCTTTTCGATGTCTCATCCTACTCTCTCGAGACATCGAGAGAAAGAGAGAGAGAGAGAGAGAGAGAGAGAGAGAGAGAGAGAGAGAGAGTTAGGAAGGTCTAATGTCGGGGTCATTCGCGAGAAGTTCAACGTCGTAGGGTGACTCTCGTCTCGAATGGGAAAAATGTGGTCGATGTATTCTCTCTTTCTCTCTTACTCGGGACACCACCCACCCACCCACCCACCCACCTACCCCATAGCGCCGTTCCGTTACTTTCAGGACTCGATACTTATTAAAACTTTTTCGAACGACACACTACCACGGCGTAGTCATTCGAACGGAGACTCTCTTCCGTTGCTTCCTTTAATTTTTCGATCGTTCTTCTTCCCTCGAACTCTCTGTCGTTGCCTTTTCGATCCTTTAACAAATGTCACTTAAATTCCGAGGAACGCGGGCGAGTTTGGACTTTCGAGAGAATAATTGATTTTGATTTTCTAAGCGAAGTCAACATCGATCGTTCGTACGACGTATTTATTTTAATGTCGTTACGCGCGAACGAGGGTATCATCAATTTATATATTTTATGTCGCGAAGTGAATTAAATTTTAGCGATACGTTTGGATAGATTTAACGATTATCGATGAAAATTTGTCAAAGGTATTCCTTATATGGGAAGAAGAGTAACACCTGGTAGAACACAGTACAGGTAATCCTCGAATGGAAACTTGAAAGCGCTCTCTCTCTCTCTCTCTCTCTCTCTCTCTCTCTCTCTCTCTTTCTCGACGATGATCGAGAGTAGAAGTTAAGTCTCCCCGCTGGAAACTAAGAAGATTATCCTCTAATTTATGTAAGGACCGAAACAAAAGGCGTCGCCGTATAATTTTCGGGCTCTGGCACGTCCGACATAGTCAGTCGGTCCATCGTTAGGAGAGTTTTGAAATCTCGTTAATTTTCATTTTCTCTTTCCCACTTTATCGCGGACTTTGTGAACGTCCCTTTTTCGTACCAACCAACGTCTCGTCTCTGGAGACTTTAACGTTGCGAAAGATATAATATCTTCTTCGACGCGTCCCCCTAATTAGAAGAGTTTTTGAAATGGGAGGCTTAAACGTTCGTATACCGAACCACGTGGAATATTTTAATACGATATTGAAATAACCAAAGTGAGAGACAATTAATTGACATACGGAGAAAGGGGAGGGGAGAGGCCTCAGGACGAATTAAAATCGTTCAAACAAAATTTGAACGAACTTTTCGTAATCCTAAGACGAACGAGCTCCGATTGTTACCAAACTGAAAATTAACAGCGCCGTATCGCAACGATCCATTTATTATAACTACATATAACGAATTTGATAAAGTTTCTTATTGAAATTGATTTGAACGTTTTTACGAATTCGCTTAATCAAACTCTCACGACGATCCGTTTCGTTTATCGTCGTGTAAAAGGTCACTCGGTTGATACCAAACGAGACTATCATTCTTCGTGAGTGCACCGCGTACGTCGTGTTTCCAAACACCGTATACTATGGGCGTAATGGCAATGTAAATTTCCACCTACCTAACCCTTATTTGCTTTACCAACGACGTAGGTACAGCAAATTAGTAAACTGGAAATACACGGACGTTCTAACCTAGTTTTATCGATTGTACGTAAGTACGTACGTATGTACGTTTGTAAAGTACGTAAATATCTACCCAAACTATATATATATACATATATATATATATATATATATATATATATATATGTATATGTATGTATGTATGTATGTACGTATAAGAGCCGTGTTGTTTGAGTAAAACGTTAAATTAGATAAATTCGTATTGGGACTTTGGAGAAAAGGGTAGGCCGAGATGCAGCTCAGGTCCATCCCTAATTACAGCCTTTCTCCGGTCAATAATTACCGGGAAGGACACACGAGGGAGAGAGGAGAAATCGAGTAGTCTCTACGGAGAGGAACGGTAAAAGGAAAAAAGAGAGAGAGAGAGAGAGAGAGAGAAAGCACGAATACGAATTCGATGAACAACCAATCCGAACATCAGCATTCCAGCTCACGATCCGTTTCCTTTCTTTCTTTCTTTCTTTATTTCTTTCTTTCTTTCTTTCTTTATTTCTTTCCACGCTGGACGACCACGGCACGTGAAGGGCATGGAGACGATTTGTACGCATCTGCACAGTTTCGAGAAGAAGAAGAAGAGGAGGAATAATAAGAGGAAAAGGGAACAAAAAATCTATGAAAAAAAAAAAATAAATAAATAAAAACAAATACAAAAGGGTAAGTATCGAAAGGGGAAGAAGATAAAAAGAAATGTATTTTTCCTTTTCTCTACCACGCATTCCTGCCCTTTTCATTAAAGTCCGATCGTATTCGTTCATCGATCTCGACATTATCTCTCTCTCTCTCTCTCTCTCCTTTTTACATTTCGAACACGGGGATAATTTTTACTCCAAGAAAAAGAAGAAAAGAAGAAAAAAAAAAAAAAAACGATTACCGCGTATTCCTCGAAACCTCGGAAATACTAATCAGTAGGTTTCGAAATAAAAGCATTTTCAATTATGTCATTATGAAAAGAAAAAGGAAAGAAAAAAGAAAAAAGAAAAGTAAAGAATCACGAATCATGCAACGCGCGAATCTGTTGTTGTTTCGATCGAGCTGAAATATTGTTTCCTGGAAGCGTTTACCGCGAACCCGGACGCGTTACGATTAGAATTAGAATCTATGCGAATTCCGCTCGGACAGATTTACAAAGTCGAATTTTCAAAGTCGTATTTTCGAGGACGAAACTGACGGCGGTTCGATTCGATTCGTTCTCCTCCACCTCTTCTATCCCTTTTTTCAACTTCCGTTCGGACGACTGACTATGCGGATTGACGGATGGACGGATGGACGGACGAAAACGTAACGTTACTCGTCGCGAGCATAATGAGCGGACGCGACAATTGGCTCGCACGTATTCGAAACGATAATCCCTCGAGCGCTTTTGAATACCCTCGTTATGAACGGCGGCAGATGTGCCGGACGACCATGGTTCTGGCATTGGCTCTTAAATGCGGAATTTAGTTCCGATTGTGTTACGACACACGGCCGATTTCGAAGTCATCGACGATGGATTTCTACCTCGAGGAATATTATCAATCCGATCGAACTTACGGGCGAGGGGGTGAGTTGCGTGAGTTTCGTGATCCGCGGGCGCGTCTTTTCCGTCACGTTTCGACCGCACCGTACATCATAGAATGCATTAACACCAAGCCCGTGCATGTTATAAAGTATCCTTCCCACGGATACAATGATGTTGGTTGGTCATGGGAGGAGGGACGCGTAAATCGATTTTCGATAAACGAGATCGATACTGTTTCTTTTTTTTCTTTTTTTTTTGTCAAATCCTTCGTATCCTTGAACTTTAACCTACCGGACGCCGCTATAGAACGCGTCTTTCTCGAACGGGTTTAAGCGACGCTGGACGGCATACAAGGATTTCGTCGTATTTATTTCTTTTTCTTTTCTTTTCTTTTCTTTTTTTTTCTTTTCTTTTCTTTCTTTCGACCATTTATACGTGAAAACGTATAAACGAACGATAAATCAATTCGTTTTCTAACTCCGTCCCGTACCAACGTCATAGCGAGAAGAAACGTCATCTCGACTAATTCGCGATGGAAATGCTCAGAATTAAAACGTTATCAAGCTCATAATCAAATTCGATCGATGAGAACGATAAACCAGTACCATAATCGTACATTGCCATAATGAAAATAAATTAGAAGACGAAGCGAATCAAGCGAATTCGTGTTAATTAAGTTCGATATCTTTCGGGTAAGGAGGGTTACGAAAAAAAAACGAAGTATCCTACGTACAACCAAGTATCGTTTAATCCGTGTTATTTATTTAAAGCGTTTGACGAGAGAAGGAAAAGAAATTCTTCGAGGGTTTCGTAATTAAAATTCGAGCCTATCGAATTTCTTACGAGAATATTTTACGAGGGGATGGGGAGAGAGAAAAAGCGTACGTCGTAAGTAGCGAGACAGAGACAGACAGAGACAGAGAGAGAGACAGTGATAGAGACAGAGAGAGTGAGAGAGAGAGAGAGAGAGAGAGAGAGAGAGAAGAGCTCTTTAGCATATTAGTAGCTACCAAGAGAAAATCGCAGCCACGAGTTGGATGATGATGGGGAATAGTAGCCTACTATAACCGACTTTGCGCCACTTCGACTCTCCCGCGCGATACATACGCACATATATACATATATACATACATACATACATACATAGATACATAGATACATAGATACATACATACATACATACATACATACATACATACATACATATATATATATATATATATATATATATATATATATATATACATATACATATACACATGATAATTCACTTATTGTTTCATAGAGTGAAACACTAATGAATCATACAAGTATAATTTAACTGTTCTCAATTCAGAGAAGTTACTCTATGCTCTACGTTTCTCCCTCTATTTACCCTCCCTTTTCTCTCTACCTCAAAATCTTTCTCATTCCAACCCCAAGCCCCATTCTCTTCTCGTCCCGTCTTTTAACGTTCCTTACCTACCTGTCTACAACCTTGTATACCAAGGATACCTTTTGCGAGTAAATTTCATTTCACGTCCTTCCCCTATCCTTCCACCCACCCAGCCACCCACCCACCCTCCTCCCTTCCCCACCACCCTTAACTACTCTGTTTGTGACGGCTCGTTTACATGTTATATCGTGATATACGCTAATTCCCGAGCTGCCAAGTTGTAGCAAATTTGCGGACGCTTTGTTGCACCATCATCGAGGAATAACTTCCAACGTAAGAACGTTACTAACACGGAAAGATATTACCCTTCCTGGGATGGTTACGCCAGGAATTACTTCAAGAACGACTAGAAACGAATTCCTCGAGAGAGCAAGATAGAGATAGAGAACGACAGAGATAGATAGATAGATAGATAGATAGATAGATAGATAGAGTGAGAGAGAGAGTGAGAGTGAGAGAGAGAGAGATGGGAAAAAATAAAATATAAGTCGATTCGATTGGATCGCGAGGAACGTGGGATTAGGGATGGGAATTTTTGAAAAGAAAAAAACAAGACGGAGGAACGGCGTGAAGGAACGTACAATTGGGCTCGTCGGAGTCGAATCGATCCCAGGAGGTGCAAGGGAATTCAAGAAGCGTGCGTACCTTCGTTCGACTTCCATATCCCTACCACCCCCACCCACCCACCCCCGCTCCTCCCGCGCCATAAATAACTCTATAAATATTCTTATCGATCAAGGTAACAGGCGTTTAATAGTGCAAAATTGTCCGAAAAAGGATCGAACCCTGTGAGACGCGATACCGGAAAGCAACCGCGACGACGGTAAAGGCATACGATGTGCCAGTGTAAATTCTTGCTAAGTGCAGAGTAAACAATTATGTAGTTTACGTGGTAGGCTAACTCCCACCAGTACCCATCATTGGAAAGGAGAGAGAGAGAGAGAGAGAGAGGGTTGGGTGAGAGCAAATGTGAAGTGAAGCGAAAGTTGTGCAAATGTTTACAGTGCAAGTGAACCGCTCGACGAGGGAACGAGAGACCTAAGGAGAGAGAGATGGAGAGAGATAGAGATAGAGATAGAGAGAGAGAGAGAGAGAGAGAGAGAGAGAGAAGATTAAGAGAAGGGAATGAAACAGATCGTGGAAAAGGACAAGGGTCAAATAATCTCTCGAGTTATCCGATAAAGAACACGAACGGATTTATACCGAGATATTCTTGTATTACAACAAGCAATATTTCACGTGTTCTTCCCCTCTTTTGTTCTTCTTCTTTTTCTTTCTTTCTTTATTTATTTATTTATTCTTCGTTTATTTTCATTCGACGTGGATCAGATGATGGTACGGGGGAGAAAAGAAATAGGGACGGAAGGAGATGCACGCGACGCGGATGCGGACGTTATTTTTTGATATCTCTCTCGTATACGTGTGTACCGTCCGAGAGATACCATGTTGGATTCGACGTATAGGACCTTTTAAAAGAGAAAAAGGTTAAAGTTCGATCGGGTCGATGGTAATAGAGGAGGGAGGGCGGGATCGGAAGGGGGTGGGATAGGATGGGATGGGATGGGATGGGATGGGGTGATGGTGGTATCGCGGAAAGAGCAGCTATAACACGATAGTATATTCCGTGCACGAGCTCGTGAGTTAATCAAAATCGTCCGAGAGATTTGCATATTTTACCAACGCGAGTGAAGCTCGAATGAAGGAGCTGCCGTTGTGTTTTTCGTGCGTTTCTATGTACCTGTGCCCCTGTGCCTGTGTGTGTTTGTGTTTGTACCTGCCTGTCTCTCTCTCCCTCTCTCTCTCTCTCTTTCTCTGTGTATGTGTAAATACACATACATACATATACATATATACAAGGGATAAGATACCTAAGATGTACACAACTCCTAAATTAAGTGTTGGATGAAAAATCGTTTTATAGCCCCAAAAGTCGCACGCTACACCCTACTCCCTCCCCTAACCCCCCGCTGCCCTTCCCACCGTTGTAGATTACTCGTGTTTTCCTAGATTACATTGCCGAGCGTACGGCTTTGCCTCGCGAGGGAAAAATTTTTCTCTTTCTCTTCTTATTCTTTTAACGATATTCAATTCAAACTTGGAAACGTAGAAGTTAGGCCCCGTAACGAGAGGATATATTTGGTGTGGATCGCTTTCGCTTTGTACGACGTAATCCCCTTCTTTAGCGAATTACTAATCGGTCGGTCTCTCTCACCCTTATCGATTCCCCTTCTTCGAGGTCGAAATAGATGGAGTCCTTTTAAACGAAAAGAGGAGAGAGAGAGAGAGAGAGAGAGAGAGAGAGAGAGAGAGAGAGAGAGACAAAGAGATAGGAAGAGTTAAGCGTCGATTCGTACACGACATTCGATTTCCTCTTCGTCGATCGGCAACTCGTTTCCCCTCTCCCCCTCGCCCAATCTCCTCATCCCCCCGCACCCCGTCCCGCACCACCCCATCCCCTAAGAAAAAAAAGTACACGCTACACCGAGAAGTTTCTTACTGAAATCAAGAAATCTTGTAAGGAAACCGCTCGCGAAGAAGTTTCGCCAACTTTTTGGATGGATATACTGTTCTCTCTTTCTTTCTCGTTCGTTCGTTCGTTCGTTCGTTCGTTCGCTCCCTCCCTCCCTCCCTCCTATCCTCCCTCGCTCGCTCGTTACTCCCGTCCGTCGAAACTTTTGAACGAGCGAGAGAAGTTTGACCTGTTTTTCGAGCCGCGAGTTAGTTGCTCCTTGAGAAGGGTTGGTGGGGGTGGGGGAGGAGGAGGGAGCTGAATTCGGTAAGTCAAAAGCGATATGTTTTTAAACTTTAATTTTAAGGAGATTTCGATTCTCCGACTGTTTCCTTTTTTTTCTCCTTTTTTCTTTTTTCTTTTTTTATCACAGTACACTCCCTCGCCTCTCCTCGTCATCTCAACGTCTCTCCTCGTCTCTCCTCGTCTCTCCTCGTCTCTTCTCGTCTCTCCTCGTCTCTACTCGTCTCTCCTCGTCTCTCCTCGTCTCTCCTCGTCTCTCCTCGTCTCTCCTCGTCTCTCCTCGTCTCTCCTCGTCTCTCTCTCTCTCTCTCTCGTTTCTTTTCTATATTTAATTAAAACATTGATCGCGTTTGACCCGAATAAAAAGAAGGGGGAGGGAGGGAGGGAGGGAGGGATGAGCAGGAAATATCTCTCTTGAAAACCGAAACAATTGCTTCGAGGTTAAAATGCTAAGTATCCTTCGTTCTTTCGTTCTCTCTCTCTCTCTCTCTCTTTCTCTATCTATCTATCTATCTATTTATCTTTCTTTCTCTATCTCTATCTCGCGCACGAGCGCATATACACAGAGTGTAAGTACGCAGAAAAAGAAGAGAAAAGAGAAAGAGAGAGAGAGAGAGAGAGAGAGAGACAGAAGGAGAGACAGACAGATAAAGAGAGAGAGAGAAAGAGAGAGAGAGAGAGAGAGAGAGAGAAGAGAGAGAGAGAGAATAAGGACGGAAAACGAATTTTCTATTTTCCACGTTCCTTTCTCGAGCATTGTTGGAGTAAACCGCGCAAAACAATGAATTTCAAAGTGCCCCGGCACGATTTAGTAATCCACTACGTCGCAAGAGAGAGAGAGAGAGAGAGAGAGAGAGAGAGAGAGAGAGAAAGAGAGGAGAGAGTCCGGATGCGAAACGAATCAAGATTCAGTGTGGCGCACGAAATGCGTTGGCGATCACTTTACGAGCCGACGTGATTGCAATCATCCTCTCTTTCTCCTTCTTTCTCTCTATTTCTACGGGGGCACCGACTACTACTTGGGAATCCTACTGCGGACTTTTAATAATTCAACCGAAATCAGAAATACCACGCAGCCTGCTCTCGCGTATTGGTTGGGGGCGAACGAAAAAAAAAAGGAAAAAGGAAAAAGGAAAAAGGAAAAAAAAAAGGAAGAAAGAAGAAACAAAAATTGGGCCTTAAGCGTCGCACGCGTGGCTAGAATAGAATCGATAAAGGCTACGAGAGAGTGATTGGAAGAGAGGAACAGAGAGAGAGAGAGAGAGAGAGAGAGAGAGAGAGAAAGAGACACCGTGATCGATTCGAATAATCCGAGGCACGTGCTCGCTTTGAATTTATTATTAGGTATGAAACTTCTGGGAGAGAGAAACCATTCATTTTCTCGTCTTCCCCCGATCAGAGATCCGATCAGATCCGATCAGATCCGATTCGGTCCGATCCGATTCGGTCCGATCCGATCAGATCAGATCCGATCCGATCGGATCCGATCCGATCCGATCCGTTTCGAAGCACTTATAGTTCGAAGTAAACGGAAAAAATAATGTTATGAGAAATTAGTTAACGACGATAGAAGGATAGAAATTTAATATTATAATTAGCCTCGTCGTTGTATATACCTATAATACTTTGCACCTAATTTCTCCCCTCCCCTCCCCCCCCCATCCACCCCCCTACGTCCACCTACTATCCCATTTAAATTTAATTAATATCGTAATATACAGGAAAATATCGAAAGTCTACTATGGAAAATTGTAATGTTATCGTTATCGCGGAAACGGAAAGCCGATATACATTTAATTGAGATATTACGATTTTAATTACGTTTGGAAACGAATAAATAAATAAATAAATAAATAAATAAATAAATAAATGAAGAATCACGAAATTCTTCTTCATTCCTATCGTTATCTTCTCTCTCTCTCTCTCTCTCTCTCTCTCTCTCTCTCTTTCTTTCTTTTCTATTCTCTCCTCTTCTTCCTCTCGCTGTGAATTAAATGAAAGAGGAAAAAAGAAAAAATAAATAAACGAGAGAGGAAAACAAAGAAAAAAGGAAAACATCTTCGAAAAGTATCGTTAATAAGTCGAGCGCGAACGCGTGTACGTTTCGTCATTGGGGGTGGGAGGGGGGTGGGAGGGGGTGGTAGGTGACGAGGTAGTCGTCTTAAATCGGACACCTCTCTCCGTACTCGTTTCTATGGATCGTGTAATATAATAATCATCGTCGTCATCGATCGATGAAACACGAAAAACGATGAACGCGCGGAGTTAGACTGGGCTCGATTTCATCATCCACTTTCGATGCATGAAATCGGTCGTCGTTGGGTGCCAATACGTTTTACCGAGGCCGAATAAAATAGCCAATCTCAGGGACGATTTGGTGGGAACGATTGTAGGTACATGCTTTTAAAGCTCAGCTTGGAATTTACGCTTTCCTTCGACTTTCCACGATTCATTCTCTCTCTCTCTCTCTCTCTCTCTCTTTCACTCTTTCACTCTTTTTCCCTCTCACTCACTCACTCACTAACTCTCTCATGGCATATTCCTACTTTCCCAGTAGTACGAGTAGGAATTTAGACCGACGAGGGTACCAAAGAGTACGAGGAGCCCAGTACTGGAAACGTTGCCGATCGTTTTACGGTGCGACGTGATTGCAATCGCCATCACACTCGAGAGCGCGACCCCTCTCTCTCTCTCTCTCTCCGTCTCTCTGTCTCTCCTCGAGGGATGAGACGAGGCCTCTTCAACTCTCTCTCTCTCTCTCTCTGCCTGCCTTCTCTCTCCTTCCCTCCCATTCTCTTTCCTGTCTCCTTTCAACCTCCCACCACTGAGTGTGCCTTCATAGTCGAAAAGTCAGACTTGATCATCTTGGATTATGTGCCTACTACTATCTGTCACGTTTAACGGCCCACTTGTTTTACTTTCATTTTATTTTATTTTATTTTGTTTTGTTCTAATTTTTATTTATTTTATTTTATTTTTTTTTTATTTTTTTTTTTCAAAGAACCCCGACGAGGATCGCACGGGCGCATCGCGAGTGTTGTTCACACGGGCGATATTTCAAAAGGGGAAAGAAAGGGATGATCGTTCGAGAATATCAAAGGGGGATCAACGGGACGTTCCCAGGACGTCTAAAAGTTTTGAAAAATATTATGGAAAATATAGACGTCTGTAGTTCTCTTTTTATTTCTCTTTTTTCCTTTTTTCTTTTTTTTTTTTCTTTTCTTTAAGGTATGACGTAACTACCGAATGCGAAGTTCAAGTGTGAGAACGAAAGAGATAGATAGACAGAGAGAGAGAGAGAGAGAGAGAGAGAGAGAGAGAGAGAGAGAGAGAGAGAGAGTGAGAGAGAGAGAGAGAGAGAGAGAAGAGAATTTTCTCATAGAAAAAAAAATAGTAAGAAAAGTCTGAAAAACTATCTGGGTGACGTGGAGGGTTGAAAGGAAGCACGGTGCTCTGAGCGAAACCATATCGAGTATTTCTTACCCCATTCCCTTTGGCTTCTTACCACACCCCTTTCTCCATCCCCCCTCCACCCCGTACCACAATAGTCTTTCCCGTCTCTAACCCATATAAGATCAATTTTCTTTCTTATGAATAGAGACAGCTATCTTTTCCGATCGCGCGGCTCGCGTAAAATCGTATTACCTCGGGCGTAATCGTATTCTCTCGTTTTCCTTTTCGCGTTCTACCCTTTCTCAAGTCTCTAGTGTACCTTTCGGGCCACGATCGCTTCGTTAGAAATCATTTTCTTTTTTCCTTTCCCTTCTCTTTTTCTTTTTTTTGTTTTTTATTTTTTTTTTTTTTTTTTTTTTAATCAAGAATCGTCTTAAGTAGAACCGTCGTGCCGCGCGCGCGCGCGAAAGAACGAATGTTTACAATCGTGGCGTCGCGATAAAAATATTAGGAGGTAAAAAAAACAGATAGATGAAAAAAATAAAAAGTAAAGAAAAAAAAAAAAAGAAAAAATAGATCCTTAACGAGACACGAACGTTCGCATGAATTTGATTACGGCGGAACGACGACGCAATATTTCATTATTCTCCGGGATTTCCTGTTCTAGTTAAAAAAAAAATAAAAAAATAAAAGAATAAAAAAAACATAGAAATATATATATATAGATGGATGGATAGATAAATAAATAAAAAAAAAAAAAAAAGAGATAGAAAAGAACAAATAAATACGCTCGTCCCGAAGGATTCGACTTGTTTTTATTCGTTATTCTTTTTTTACTTTTTTATTTTTTTTCATTTTTTATTCTTTTTTTCCCCCTCAAATATCTTTGGCATCCGATTTCCAAACGTTCGATCGAATTTACGCTATCAATGCGTATACATAACTCGCGCGGAAATATTTGGTTTCGTCTTATTGCCGCACACGAGAATATCTGGATGAAGGGAAGAAAGATAGATTGCTATTCTTTCCTTTTCTTTTCTTTTTTTTCTCTTTTTTTTTTTTACGAAAAGAATTCGATCTGGAACGCGCAAGATGGCGCGTATCGCGTTTGCTCCGCTTTAGAAATCGTGATATCTTTGAATGGGGTCGTCGACAATGATGTCTGTAGCGACGGTTTATATTTCCTTAAAACGTTTCTCCTAGTTTCTTCATTTCCCCCAAAACAATTCGCGAAAAACTAAACGCGCAACAGCTCTTTCGTTTCGTTTCGTTTCGTTTCTTGCCTTCTTCTATTTTTTTTTTTTTTTTTTTCTATTTTTTTTCCCCTTTTTCTTTCTTTTTCCCTCAACATCTCCAACGAG
>OU426872.1:1487943-1515443 GCA_911387685.1 Dolichovespula media
TGTTTGCTATTCGAGCTCCTCGTTATAGCCAAAAGTTTTCTTATCTCATATCTCGATCTTTACGAAGCTACTATCTCGGATTATTTATTTTTATGACGCGAGAAGTGACAGGAAAGACGTTGTGCTTCGGGCACGTGTAAACGACGTCCACATTCTTACTTCCTTTCTTTCTTTCTTTTTTTTTTTCTTTTCTTTTCATTTTTTTTTTTTTTTTTCTTTTCCTTTCCTCTTCGCCAAGGTGTCGTCGTTTTTATTCCACGCGTGTGTCAAATGTTTCTTATCGTACATTTATATCCTATTCTTACAAAAAAAGAAAAAAAATATATATATGTATACATATGCGTGTGTATACAAACAGGGTGTCGTAAAAGTACGGTGTCGTAAACTAATAACAGTTATTTCATTAGGTCAAAATTTATGATAAATTTTCATAAAAACTTTCGTCGAAAGGTGCTTCATCGAATAGAATATATGAGCTTAGATATTTATGATTTATTTCCAATCGTCGATATTTCTAATTGCCCGAACTCTTCCTTATTTCTTTCCCCCCCCCCCCCTACCCACCTTCTCGAATTCCATTTACGCGCTCGCGCTCGCGCCCAAAAAAGTCTCGAGGGGTTTATAAAGGACGAGGAAGGAACTATGGGAATTTATTCGAAACGCATTTAACATTTATTTCCGATACAGTTGGTACATTAAAAAGATTTCGGCAATCGCCAATACGACGACGACGACGACGACGACGACGAACGGAGGGAGTCTGTTGTGCATTATTGCAGATATTGGAGAGGAATTTTCCGAACGTTTCTTATAACCACCACAATAAATCACGAATATATCCTTTAAAGGCTATATATCCTTTCAATAAAACATTTTCTCCGACGTATAAGTTTTATGTCAACTTTTTACATCCATTTGACCTCAGTAAATACGCGGTATATAAGTTTCATTCCGTGTATTTTGGACAACCTTTATATATATATATATATTTATTGAATCAATTTTATTTCCGTTCTTTGCACGAGATTTCGCGTCCTTGAAATTTTTTTTACAAAATTTGCTTCGATTAAGATACACCAATGTCGTCATTACGATCTGATTTCTCCCTTTCTCTCTCTCTCTCTCTCTCTCTCTCTCTCTCTCTCTTTCAACGAGGGAACCTGCGAGTCTCACAGGTCCCGTTAAAAAATAAAAAAATAAAATAAAATAAAATATATAATACATCATTTCGAAAGTAGGGCGTGCCTATGCGAGGTAGAGAGAGAGAGAGAGAGAGAGAGAGAGAGAAAGGGAAAGGAGGAAGAGCATATTTGAAACACACCGAAAACGTGGTAAAAAGGGCAAAAAAGTTTACAAGTTCTCGTGAAAGTTTGACACCCTCCCGCTATCCTCCCCCGTTTCCATACGACTTTCTCTCTCTCTCTCTCTCTCTCTCTCTCTCTCTATCTTTATCTCTCTCTCCTTCCCCATCTTTCTCCTAGCAAATATATGACGCACGAAGCGTTACACGGCTCTTATTATGCGCCTTTACGTAAGCATCAAGGTAACTTTCATTTTTTCTCTTCGCCATCACCACCCACCTACCCCGTGCAACCCCTCGTAACAGCAAGCACTACCTTAACCTAGTCCTATTCTCATTCGTTCACTTTGAAAAGATAGAGATAGATAGATAGATAGATAGATAGATAGATAGATAGATAGATGGATGGATAGATGTAGAGATAGAGAGAGAGAGAGAGAGAGAGAGGGAAAAAGCACGCCCTAGCTCCTGGGACAAATAATAATTTCGTATCTCGCGGATGAATCTACCTAACTCCTTGAGAAGATCCATCTCACGACGACATTTTCCTTTAGAACGATGAGGAGTACCTACTGGTATATATATGAAGAAGTTATTCCCTGAGACGATGTTAAGTGTTTCGCGCGATGAACGTCATTTTTGCTAGCTACCACCCCCCACCCCCCTACGGATTTTTATTACTCCTGAATACTAAGGAAGGAAAAGGAAAAGAGAAGGAAAAACGAAAAAAAAAAGAACAAAAAGAAAAGAAAAAGGAACCGAGGATAAGGAACGACGATAAGAACGATGAGGTATAAAAAAAGAAAGAAGAAAAAAGAAAAGATGAAGGCTTCGATGTATTATCTACAGGGTGAGGGGGTGGAGGGTGCGTAGGGGAGAGGGCAAACACACGTACACGTACCCGAGCTTATACACCTAAAAGATTATTATTATTATTATTATTATTATTATTATTATTATTATTATTATATAGACGTAAGAGGGAAAATGCACGCTCGAGAAGATCGCTATCGTCGGTTTTAAGTATAAAAAAAAAAGAGAGAGAGAGAGAGGAGAAGAAAGAGAGAGAGAGAGAGAGAGAGGGAGAGAGAGAAAGAGAGAGAGAGAGAGAGAGAGAGAGAGAGAGAGGATAAAGACGACGGACTTACGTACTTTCGTTGAAAGAGACGTTATTATCCGATGGAATATGGGAGCGGTGGTGGGAGAAGGGTAGGGGTACGGGGAAGGAGGAGGGGTGGGAGGAGAAAATAGGATAGGAGGAGCATTATGCGATATAAACGATATAATATGCGACTGTATCGTGCTCTCTCTCGAACGCGCGCGCGCGCGCGCGCGCGCTCTTTGCCATCGAGGGATGCACTGAAAAACGTTGCGTGGCCTTCTTTCTCGTCGTTGCATTTAAATGCGTGCGCATCGTAGCAGACACAAGGACCTCCTCGCAGCACCTGATGCTCCTGCAGCACTTATTCTACGAGCGTATAAATATGCGCGCGCGCACACACGCTTATCCCTGCGATGACGCGCGCCTAAGAAAAATTTCTTCATCCTTTTTACGCTAACTCGAATATTATTTTACTACGAGACGATTTCTTTTTTCTTTTTTTTTTTTCTTTTTGCGATAACATTAACGTCTTCCTCGTTACGAAGTTGTAACGGCGATCGATATATGACGGATATTTCGCAGGGAGGGTGGGTGTTGGTGTGGGGGGAGGTGAGGGTTCGGGGTTAGATCGTTTTATGCAATTTGAGATATTTATGAAGGAAGGTTTATAAAATTTGAGGCACGAACAACGGCTTATAAAATTGGAGACATGAACGGGAACTTGTAAAATTTGTGGTATTAACGACGCAGGCGTATAAAAATTTGAGGTACGTATGAACAACGGCGTCTTATAAGAATTGAGATATTAACAATTCTACTTGTAAAATTTGTGGTATTAACGACGCAGGCGTATAAAAATTTGAGGTAAGTATGAAGAACGACGACGGGTTATAAAATTTCGGATATGAACAACTACTTGTAAAATTTGTGACATGAACCAACGGCGTACAGAAATTTGTGAGATTTAAGAGTCGAAACGTTTGACCTAACTTATGTGAATCAGCAGCTATTTTATTGAAAAATCTTTCCGATTAATCGGTCCAACTAAATTTTATTATGAGATTAAAAATAATAATGAGGATGATGATGATGATGATGATGATGATGATGATGATGATGATGATGATGATGATAACAATAATAATAATAATAGTAAAAATCAAGGCTAATGGAAATCTCTCGAGCGTTTATCTAAACAAAAACAAAAGGGAAAAAAGAAACAAAACGAAAGAAAAAAGAAACAAAAAAAAGAAAATTATGAGATCGTAATTAGCATTCGAATAAATTTTTATGACGGTAATACCGCGAATTAAAAAACAAACAAACATAGAAAGATCTATATAGTTATGTTAATAAGATCTCATTGAGCTAAGATATATCAACTTGCTTATCAAGGAGGAGATACTTACATAAGACACGTTAGAATGAAGAAGAGGATAGAGTGGGATAG
This sequence comes from Dolichovespula media, assembly GCA_911387685.1. Taxonomy (NCBI): domain Eukaryota; kingdom Metazoa; phylum Arthropoda; class Insecta; order Hymenoptera; family Vespidae; genus Dolichovespula; species Dolichovespula media. Next base: position 1,491,796 of record OU426872.1, read on the forward strand.
ATAGAGAGAATGAGTGAGTGAGTGAGAGAGAGAGAGAGAGAGAGAGAGAGAGTGAGAGAGTGAGAGAGAGTATTTGGAATAGCCGAGAATCTCTTGAGACGATCTCATCCCATCGCGTGAAATCTTTCGGTATGACGCGTGATACGAGAGCGAAAGAGAGACAGAGAGAGAGAGAGAGAGAGAGAGAGAGAGAGAGAGAGAGAATGACGGGGAGAAATGCGGGACAAGGTGATTCGGATTTAATTAAGTCTGCCATAGGCAATTTGGCAAGACGCTTCGGTCCGCATTATAGAAGCTTCGGTTAATCGGATGAAGTCTACGGGTGGCGTGGCTCCTATAAAGACGAAGGAGAAAACCGTGTTATACATGCTGCTGCGTAGTATATAGCATCGAATGAAAACACCCGAAGAATATTTTAATTACGGAACGAAGGAGGAAATTCATCATCTAGAAAAAAATAAAATACTTGATAACGTACGTTATGATGAAAATCCTTTGGTAATATGTAGCATCATACATAATCACGCGTTCGTTCTCATATCTCTCCTAAAGAGTTTATTACTATGTCGTTAATTTGGCTCGTATCAAACGGAACGATTACTTTTAAACGAGTATATCACTTTCGCGTTATTTCAAACGATTACGCGGCAAACCTAATCGAATCGTTTCATCGATGTCCCATATGTTTTAGAAACGGAATTGTTAAACGATCATCGGCGACGATGATCGACAGCGCAAATGTCTTTGGGATCGTAAGTTTCAAGAGTTGAACGAAAGGATACGAAGATATGGAAAGGTCTATATCTCTTTCTCTCTCTCTCTCTCTCTCTCTCTCTCTCTCTCTCTCGTCCTCTATCTTTCTCGCTACTTATTCGACACCAGCAGCCGTAACAACAGCAACAGCAGCAACGGCACCCAGCCACGCTGGCAACAGCAGCATCACCAGCGGCAGCACACGGGGCGCCTAAACGCGAGTATTTGACTTTCAAATACAGCAGCCGAGGGGTGGTGTGGTGAAGGGAGTGGTGGCGTTGGGCCGGCGGAAGGGCAACCAGGCAGGAACGACGTCGGCTGTGGTCCGTTATAGCCGAGCGTTTTGGCCGTTTCGAGAAGTGAGTGAGTGAGTGAGTGAGTGAGTGAGTGAACGAGAAAGAGAAAGAGAAAGAGAAAGAGAAAAGGAAAAAAGAAAGAGAAAGAGAGGAGATACCGACAGAAGCAAGGAGAAAGAGAGAGAACAATTGCGCTCAGGCTGACGAATAGCCATGCTTGCTACGGACTAAAACGATAACTCGATTCACCGTGCCAAGCTACGGCATGGAGGATTGTTCGTTGATGCAGAAAAACCGTCGGTGTCTTCGTTAAACGCTCGCTAACCTCGACCGACCAACCACCCACCCATCCACCCACCCACTCTCCTCCCCAACCACCACCCCACCCGCTTCTCCAGGCAGTGTCGAGGGTAATCGAGTTGGCGTTACGAGAGAAAGGAACAGGAGAGAGGATTGGCTGCCTGGCTTGTTTAAAAAGGCGGATTATGGCGAGCTCGAGAATGGAATTGGGGTATTTTAGATCGGTAAGATAAAGCGAAGGCTGGTTTGTACAGAGGTGTGGCGGTCACCACCCACCACCCACCAACCACCTGCCTGTTCTTTTAACGCGATAGTTTCAGATATGACTTTACTATTCTTCGCGAAGGAGTATAGAAAAATATTCGAGAAGCTTTTTATACCTTTAAAATATGATATGAATATTCGTTGCGACGAGTGTAGTTTTGTTCTCTCTCTCTCTCTCTCTCTCCTTTTTTGTTAATTTGTTTCTTTTATATGAAAATATATACATACATATATATATATATATATATATATATATATGTGAGTGTGTGTGTGTATGTATGTATATAAAGGTCGAAATCAATCGTTCGTCAAGCGTGATTAATTTTTTGTGCGAATCCGATGGAAAGGGTATAGCTTCTTTTTTTGTTCCCCTCATAATCCCCAAAATAATTTTCAAACACGGAGTACCCAAAGAATAAACGCGCGCATTGAAATATCTCATAGGTCGAAATTGAGCGCGCACGAGAATACGTCGTCCTATAAATAAATGTCCTTCGTGACTCATATATATATATATATATATATATACACACACACATTGTAAATGGTATATAGAAACGTCGAGATATTGTCTTAATTCGCGTCTTATTATTAAAACGTCCAATCGCAGGAAATGAAATTAATAGGGCGAGACAGTTTAGCCATCGAATGGATTAAATTACGAGCGTCCTCCACCTATCCGAGAATATTCTACGGAGGGATTTAATGGATATCCTGGATATCGAAGCGTCAACATAAATTATGTATACCTCGGACCGGCAATCGGGAACGATCATTGGAAAATTCACGATAAAACTTATGACCCTTTAAATTAATACGATTGTAGGTAAAGGGGTAGAGGCTATCGACGAGTCTCGTTAATTATCCGTTTTCCATTTTTCCTACTCTATTTTTTCTTTTCTCTTCTTTTTTCTTTTTTTTTTTTTTTCTTGGAAAAGATACGTTAAAACTTTTACAAATCCTTATCAAAATGATCGCGCGAAAACGATCGATAGCGAAGATGAAAAGAGTGAAAGAGAGAGAATGATGGAGTGACTTGTTTAATAAATAAAAAGGAGATTACCTCACACGGATCATCTAGTCATCTCACCGAACGTGAATTCGATTAAACGGGCGTGTGTGCGCAGGCGCAAAGCCACGGCGCCTTTTTAATTTTGCGACCGAACGAACGGCGATAATGTAATTAGCTATACGCGAGAATCTGTTTATCGCGAGCTAACAATGCACCCGGGCCCCTTCTGTCGTATAAATTACAATAAAGCGAGAGCATGATTTTCCACGTGGAATATGTTCTCTGATAGGCGTTACGGCACTTCATTAATGGAAGCTTCGACGTACTGTGTTACCGCCGTGGCCAATGGAAAAGTTGCACCGCTATATTACGGACAAAGAGAGAGTGAGAGAGAGATAGAGAGATGGATAGATAGATAGATAAATAGATAGATAGAGAGAGAGAGAGAGAGAGAGAGAGAGAGAGCATGAGTAACCATGAAAGAAAAATCGATGTTACGTTTCACAAGGTGGTAAAAGAATATAGAAAGCATATGAACGTAAGTGGTTCGATATGTTCGTTCGTATGTTCGTTTTTATTTTATTTTATTTTTTTTTTTTTTTTTTTTTTTTTGATAGCAGCTACCAAAATGAAAATAATTCGCGACGGAGATCGCGGTCGTCGCGAAATCCGACGAATTCTCTTTACGACCGATGGTAGGAAAGCGCGCGAAATTATAAAGATTGTCGTCGTTTGGTTTATAGAGACACGAGTAAGGAAGGATGAGGAGGAGGTCGTCAAATGGGAAGAAAGTAAAGGAACGAAAGAAAGAAATGGCGGAAGGAAGCTCTAATTTAACCCTACGAACATCAAGAAAATTGAATCGCGTTCAATTCACCTCGCGTATAAATATTTTTTTCCTCCACCCTTTTTGTTTTCTTTTTTCTGTTTTTTTTTTTTTTCTTCTTCTTCTTTATTTTTCTTCCTCTCTTCTTTCGGTGAAGAAAGAAGGAACGAGAGAGAGAGAGAGAGAGAGAGAGAGAGAGAGAGAGAAGGATGCGTCTCGCTTTCAACGATTATTTTCAATTATCTCGCGCGTTCGTCCGTGCGACTTAACGAAGCGACAAGAAAATTCTTTCACCGTCGACTATCTCGCGTATTAACGTGTAAAAACAGAAATTGTTAAAGAGAAAGAGAGAGAGAGAGAGAGAGAGAGAGAGAGAGAAGGAAGAGATTCGAACGACACGTCCTTGCAATTTTTATTATCGAAACGCGTTATCGAAGCGCTCGAAATCATTGGGAGAGTCAGAAAGAGACAGAAAGAGACAGAAAAAGAGAGAGAGAGAGAGAGAGAGAGAGAGAGAACTTATTTTTACTATTATTACTATTACGTCGAAGGCTCACGATTATTATTCGATCCCTCATTGATCCCTCACGTAACTGTTCGTCAGCTTTTATACTCGGAATTTCGAATACCGGAAAAAAAAAAAGAGAACTATTTTTCTCGAACGGTTCTAAATTCAACGAATGATAACGCGAAACGCAAGGAAGAATTTTTAAATTATTCCTGACGATTCATTAGCGGGAGAACCAAGCGTTCGTTCGTTCGTTCGTTCGTTCGTTCGTTCGTTCATTCGTTCGTTCGTAACGTCAGATGCAGATTGATACACGTTAAATTTTCGATCGATCGAATAACCATTACGCGCGATTAGTTAGCGGTATTCCTATATAACAGATGCGATTAATCTGTCGAGCAACTATTAATCCATTAGCATGACTACAACCTTTAGGTCATCGCGAAAGAGTTGAAAGAGTTGAAATTGTTTTGGTTACATGGATGACGCATAACCTGCTCCTAACTCCACCCCAACTCATCCCACGTCCCTGTTAACAAACCGAAGTATACGAAAAATTTCGCCAAGCCATTTCCCGCTACCCCCCCACCCAGACCCCACCCACCCTCCTTAGCTTTCGAATCAATCCTATTTTTGTGCGCCGCTTTTGCGGTTGCCACGAAATAACCATTACATTTTGCGACGACCCCATTTGAGTGCTTATTTTTGTTCTTTTTTTTTTTTTTTTTTTTTTGTCCTTTTTTCTCTCTCCGAAAGAGACTCGTCTCAAGGCGATCATGCCGTTTGAATTTTTCTATCGATAACATTAAAGAGACATTCCGGTTTTTAACGAGAGATAAAGACGAAGTCAATTTCTGGCGAGTCGCGCGATTCATGAATTTTGTCGTTCCCCATTTTCGTTTATAAAGACAAAATTGCAAATGCGTTTTCATAACCACTCGTTGTTATGTATATTTCCGAGGCTACGAGGAATGCGCGGTGTTGCTTTTTTTTTTTTTTTTTTTTTTTCTTCATTTCTTCTTTCTTTTTAGATTTAAAATTATTCCTTCCGTATAAACGACAGCCGTTCAAAATGGTCGGGTTGTCGTAGCGCACGCCCATGTTGCACAATTGGAAATTATTTTGAGGTGTGCGCGATTAGGATTAAACGAAGTCTGTTAAAAATATATATATATATATATATATATATATATATATATATATATATATATATCAATCGTGATGCCATTGCACGAACGTCCCTAGTGTTTTCGGTTCAAGGAGAGTTTAAAAGATTGGTTAATTCTCTCTCTCTCTCTCTCTCTTACCGTATTGAGTACCTTTTGAGGGAAAGCAATACTTCGTGACGAGTATCTTGAAGCGTTCGTTGAAATACAGGCATCCTCATTCCAGTCGATTGCACGCGAGATACTTACATATATACGAGCTTAGCGTATCGACGACGGTAAAATAATATTCTTTAAATAAGCGTCATCGTTATTACCTCTTTGTCATGGGGGGAGGAGGACGAGGAGGAGGAGGAGGAGGAGGAGGAGGAGGAGGAGGAGGAGGGCGGGCGTACAAACGTTCGTAGGATAAAAACTAATAATAATCCTGTTTGTTAACTTTAATAGGATATCCTTTCGATTCTAAACCCAATGTACTCGAAGTAGATAAAGGTCTTTTAGAAAATATAACCTCAACGCGAGCCATTGCTTTATTCGATTCTTTTTCTTTCTTTCTATTTTGTTCTTTTTTCTTTTTTTTTGTTTTTTGATTATCCACGAAATAAAATTTCAACTTTCCCATTAACCGAAGGTATGCCTCTCTCTTGGCGGAACGCGGGGGAGGGGCTTAGGAAAATTCCAAAGTAAAGCGAAAATAGTTTTCACACTCGTCTATTGGATTAAAACCGACAAAGTGTCGTCTAGCTTTTTATTTCTTCTTCTTCTTCTTCTTTTTTTTTTTTTCTTTTCTTTTCTTTTCTTTTCTTTTCTTTTCTTTTCTTTTTTCATTTGAAAGTTACATTCAATTATAATATCTATCCTTGCAGGGATATATATAAAAATAATATATAATATATACAAAAACTGACATTTCGTTAAAAACGACAATTAACGATTTAGCGACACCAGTTAAAAGTTTCGTATATTAAATTTACTACGATGAATCATATCGTTTAATTTTATAACGTTACGATTTATCCGGTACGATCAAAATCTCAAACACTTGGTTCTCATTCAACATACCGATCCAACAACGCCTTTGGATTACGATTATGTTCTAGAACTAAACCGAGCGTTCATTGCCAAAGACTTCTTAGTGTTTTACGATACCTGTCGCCCACCCCCACCCCCACCCCCCACCCCCCGCCCGCCCACTCCTCCAATCCCACCTCACCCCGTAACCAACCATCGAACGCGATATCGTTAGAGCTTGAACATTAATTATCGCAACTCAACGTCGGTAAATACAATGACAATGTCGTAAAGACGATAACTGTGCCTCGTTAATGTGCCATCAAAAGGATTTAAATAACTGTACTCTTGCTTCGATCGAATGAACTTTGTCTCTCTCTCTCTCTCTCTCTCTCTCTCTCTCTATCTATCTATCTATCTTTCTCTCTCTATCTCTCTCTCTCTCTTTCTCTCGAACAGGAACTTTATTACTCGTTTAAGAGTGGTAACGGATAACGACGACGTGTACACCGATAAGCACGCGAAAGCAATTAGAATTGCAATTATAGCGTAGCGAAAGGAGACGAAAACACGCTTAGGTACGAGGAAAGTCGCACGACTGTTACTCTCTCTCTCTCTCTCTCTCTCTCTCTAACGCTGCCTCTGCCATCGCAAAATTAATTAGAGAAGAACGAGTAACAAAAGAAGGAGGAGAAGAAGGAGGAGGTGGAGGATAAGGAGGAGGAGGAGGAGGAGGAGGAGGAACTTGTGAAAAAAAGATCACGAATGTCGCCTCCCATTCATCGAGGAAAATATCTAATGAAAATGAAAGGAAGAGAGAGAAGGAAAATAAAAGAGACAGAGAGAGAGAGAGAGAGAGAGAGAGAGAGAGAGAAAATCGAAAATAAGAGAGAGAAGAGGAGTAGAAGAATAATTTCTTCTTTCCGCGAGAAAATGTTAGATACGTATAAATGTATAATAATGATAATAATAGTAGTAATGATAATAATAATACATGAAAATATATGTGCGTAAGTTTCTATTTTTGTTTCTTTATTATTATTTTTTTTTTTTTTTTTCTCCTTTTTCCTTTTTTCCCCCCTTTTTCGTTTAAAGTTTCTTACTCTCTGTGTATCTGGTTGGGTGCGCATCAACCCGGAAAAAAACCCCCTGATATTATTCTTCATTTCCTGCCAACTATGAAATCGTAGAAAATTAAAATGACTTGTTTTGTTATGTCATGTTCGTGCGTAGCTTTCTGTGTTTGTATGTATTTATCTGTATGTGTGTGACAGAGAGAGAGAGAGAGAGAGAGAGAGATAGGCAGACAGACAGACAGAGAGAGAGAGAGAGAGAGAGAGAGAGAGAGAGAGAGGTAGAATGAGAAGAAAGAAAGAAAATTCATCTAAACTGGTTGCTTCCGGAAAAGTGGAATTTTATATTCGCCTGCTGAGAAAAGGAAATAGAAAGAGAGAGAGAGAGAGAGAGAGAGAGAGAGAGAGAAAACTGACGAGAGACTTTGACGTAAAACGTTTGAAAATTCGCGAAGGCAAAATAACCGGAACCGAGGTTACGTGCCTTCAGTACAAATAGACAGACACGCGTTCTAATCTTAACGGCGAAAACAAGCCCGTCTCGTTTCGCTCTTTTCCATTTATTTTATAATCCCGAAGTAAGGTCTTGCATCCGTGGTTTATTTTTGTGGTGGTGTTCTTTTTTTTTCTTCTTCTTTTATATATATATATATATATATATATATATATATATTTTGTTTTCTCTCCACTTTTTATCCTTTTCTTTTCTTTTTCTTTTTTTGTCTTCCCGCTCATCCTAGTTGGTTCTCTCCTTCAATCTCTTCCATTAAACTTACGAAGAGTGTTCTATCTTACGAGGAAGGTGTACGTTGAAATAAAAGAGAAAGACAGAGAGAGAGAGAGAGAGAGAGAGAGAGAGAGAGAGAGAGAGAGAGAGAGAGAGGGAGAGAGAGGGAGAGAGAGAGAGACGTGTATCTAACTAACTAAAAAAAAAAAAAGGAAAAAACAGAAATAAATAAATGAAAAGAGGGGATTGCGCGGGTTGGAACGTTGAAAATAATCGATATTTCGAACGAAGGAGGCGAAACGTTGTTTTTTGGATTACGTCCAGATCAACGTTAAACTTGTTTCACGCGTTGCACGATTCGAAATAGAATGAATCATAGACAAAGACCTTGTTCTAATTCAAAACGAAATACGGAAAAGTTTACGGGGGTGGGGGGGGGGGGGGGGAGAGAGTCGTAAAACGAGAATCTTACCGGGAACCAAGATCGCGTTTTGTGTCGTCATACTCGTCCCGGTATTTTTTGTTACTGTCTTTTTCTTTCCCCCCCCCCTCTCTCTCTCTCTCTCTCTCTCTTCTTTTTCTTTCTTTCTTCTTTCTTCTATCTCGCGTCCGACCTACATACATTCGTCACGCTTTCGTGAATTTTCTTTCTTTCTTTTCACTCGAAATTATTAAATATTTCTCTCGAGAGAATCGGAAACGTTAATATCCTAACTCGAGATAGCTGTCCACACTATTTATAAACGATCGATGAGAAAGATCGTCCGAGACAATGATAGGAGACGGGGAAAACACAGAAAATGGTAACGGACAATAAAGCTTGACCTTATCGTTGAATCATTCCAATTGTATTATACGAATATTCTCTTTCTTCATTGAAAAACCAATCGTTGATTTATCATTAACATTATAAGATTTATAAATAACATACGTGCCCGTTTGCCATGTTAATTCCTTGTCGCGACTCTCTTTCAGCTTTCTTCATTTCTCATTTTTTCTCTTTTCTGTTTCGTTTCATTTCGTTTCGTTTCGTTTCGTTTCGTTTCGTTTCGTTTCGTTTCGTTTCATTTAGTTTTCGAGTCTGAGCGATAATGAAATAAATAAATCCGGAATTGGGGAAGGGGTTGTGGCGGGTGGATAGAAGATGGAGAGATAAAGGGGGAGGAAGAGAGGGAGGTAGGGACGAAACGAGATATCTGTGAAAAGAAAGGAAACGCGTCGTCGAGGCTAAAATTAAATAGATAACTCTGATACCACGTACTAGAAAAAACGTGACGCGTGACTTTTCGTTCGTTTCTCGCGAGCTTTCAACGAGAAAATTTCAACGCTCGTGGTACCACGAACGAACGAACGAACGAACGAACGAACGAACGAACGAACGAACGAACGAACGAACGAACGAACGAACGAACGAATGAACGATCGATCGATCGAACGAACGATCGATCGATCGACGTGCATTATCGGAAACGTTTTCGGCCGGTCCAGCATCGGTTAACTGGCTAACTGGCTAGCTAGCTAGCTAGCGAAACGAACCAACGAACGAACGAGTGAGCTAGCGAGCTAGCGAGCTAGCTAGCGGAGCGAGCGAGTGAGAGCAAGAGGTTAGCGCGTGATCTAGAGTGGGCATTAGCCCGCGAGAAAATTATTAGCGGTCTGTGGCGAAAAGCAACATCCCAGTAATCTTCCATTTTATGAAGGAAGACCACGGCATGACGGTAGAATCGGTGCCAAAGTTTATTTCCAGGACGGGGCACACGAGACTCCGTTTTCTTCTTCCTCCAACCGAACTCTCTCTCTCCCTCTCTCTCTCTCTCTCTCTCTCTCTCTCTTTTCCCCTTTCATTTTCAAAAGTCGAAAGTTCGAAATACTCGAACGCTTTTCGGTCCACCGATGCTACGTGACGTGGCAAAACGTTGCCTCAAAGTTGTCTTCTTTGAAAAAGATCGTCGTAGTTGTTGGTGATGGTGGTGGTGGTGGTGGTGGTGGTGGTGGTGGTGGTATCGTTCTATTTCTATAAGAATCGATTTGACTGTCCTATACTCCGTGTGAACTGTAACCGTTATTATAGTTCTGTCTCTTTCTCCTTTTCTTCTTCTTCTTCTTATTCTTCTTCTTCTTTATTTTTTATTCCTTTATTTAATTTCACTCGGAGACTTTTTTCCGTGGTCACTTGCACATCTCTCTCTCTCTCTCTCTCTCTCTCTCTCTCTTTACTTTTATCTCTCTTACTTTCTTAGGTACATGTTTTATGTATTTCGTAACAGTCGACTTTCGATGGCTCCTAACTTGGCTACGTCGTAACGAGTGGGGGGAAAAAAATTCGACTTTACATACCCTACATAAACGTAGTTACGGTAAGAGCAGTCCCTCAAGAGATAGAGAGAGAGAGAGAGAGAGAGAGAGAGAGAGAGAGAGAGAGAGAGAGAGACGGAGACGAAGTGGGAGGGGAGAGAGGTAAAGGGGAGATAATCAGTTCCCTACATAAATTTTAATATACTTTGCAGTTTTAAAAACTCATTAGAAAATCGCAGTTCTTCCGAGTAATAACACGTCCATTTACCTTCGCGAAACAGTTTTACCCACGTAGATAATGGTGTGAAAGAAGGAAAAAAAAAAAAAAAAAGAAGAAAAAAGAAAAAGGAAGAAGGAATTTCGAGATAATTTTATGGTGATTCGAAGGAACGATAGTTTTGAGAAAAGAAACGTCATCGTTATGCTCGCGAGTTCTACGCGTTTCACATTTCTCATAGTATAAATAACTCCGAAATAACGAAACGATTATGGGGTAAGATCGAGAGAAAGAGAGAGATAGATGGAGAGAGAGAGAGAGAGAGAGAGAGAGAGAGAGAGAGAGAGAGATAAAATGCAAAATAAATCGTTCAACAAATCGATCGCATGAGCTCATTTATGCCGACGAATATCCCCGGGCAAAGTAAAATTTATAATAAATTCAAGAGATTTAACCCGTTCGAGAAAGTTCATTCGGTCTCTCTCTCTCTCTCTCTCTCTCTCTCTCTGTGTGTGTATCTGTGTCTGTGTGTGTGTCGATTTAGGTGTGTTACTCTCTGTTAAATCGATCGAACGTGCAAAAAGAATGGTAAACTATTCATTACCTATTAATTAAATATTTCCAGAGTATGCGCAAGCTTTCGTAGAGGACTCGCAGGTCGGTCGATCTGTCGGTCTGTCGGTCTGTCGGTCTGTCGGTCTGTCGGTCTGTTTGTCTGTCTGTCTGTCTGTCGGTAGGTCGGCGTATTCTTTATTTCCGTACGTCCGGTCACATAATTTGAATTAATTTGGATTAATTGTATGGTGAATTGGTTTTAAAAGTAATTAAATGAAAGATTTTAACATCTCTCCGATATATCTTTTATTCTCGTCTCGTCTCTCTCTCTCTCTCTCTCTCTCTCTCTCTCTCTCTTTTTCTCGTACATACACAGAGACACACACAAACTCTTCTCTTATTCTCGAGTACGTCGAGAAATTTCATCTGCTAATTTGTCACTCGGAGTAGATAACGAAAATCTCTTCAAGTACGTTTTCTCTCGTCTCTTCTCGTCTCGTCTCGTCTCGTCTCGTCTCGTCTCGTCTTGTCTCGTCTTGTCTCGTCTTCCATCGAAAACCCTCACCCACGAGAGACATTCCATTATTTAAGTTAATTCGTGAAATTAGATAGAACCTTTTGAGAAAACCTAAAAATCATTTAAGAAGAGAAAAGTAAATTTCAACGGAATAAATTGATGAGTTAGTTTTACGATGGGAAAATAGAAGGAAAGTAAAACGAAAGGAAGGAAGGAAGGAAGGAAGGAAGGAAGGAAGGAAAGGAAAAAAAAGAGGGAAAGAAAAGGAAAAGAAATAGAAATAGAAAGAAAGGAACGATCATAGTCGAGTAGCAAAGACGAAAAGGATAAAAGTAAGAAAAGAGAGAGAAGATGGAAGAGGATCAAGATGAAGAGGAATGATTTCGTTCGTAGAAATGAAAGATATCGATGAGAGAAGGAGAATGAGATAGAGATAGAGATAGAGAGAGAGAGAGAGAGAGAGAGAGACAGAAAGAAAGATAGAGAACTAACAACCGACCGTTCGGCGACTTTGCTTGTTTGCAACTCGTTAGCAAAACGATGCTGCGGGTCTCCTAGAAACTCGTCGTTGCTGGTGCACGCACGAATGTACCGTCGCACGTTATCGAACAGACTCAACGCGAAACGTGAATGTTACCTAGTTTTCTCTATGCATTTCTCTCTCTCTCTCTCTCTCTCTCTCTCTCTCTGTATATATATATATATATATATATTTTACCGCAAAATGTTCTCGAACTTTCTCCGTGGCTTTGGCGTTGTAATAACAACCGTAGAGCGATGAAATTAAACGAAAGAAAAAGATAACGCGATAGTAACGCGGCAATGTCCATCGAATGAAATTCTCCGGTTTGCATTTATGATCGACGAATTTTTTTCTTCTTATTTTTTTTTTTTTTTAATTTTCTTTTCAAAGAAACAGAATTAGAAGAGACGCGTGGTATCGTTATTCTTTTTTTTTTTTTTTGGTTTGTTTGTCTCGGGAAAAAGTCTCAAAAGGAAAGGAATCGCATTCAAAATTCTTCCAAAATTATTTCGTTCGGTAATTACCGTGGTCGATTGTAAAATAATATTACGGCCCATCTGATTTTGATAAATTTATATATATATATATATACATTCGAACCGCGCTAAATGATTATGTCGCTTTTAATGAAACTATGTATGAATTATTAACAACGCTCCTCTCTCTATCTCTCTCTCTCTCTCTCCCGTTACCTTTAGTATTCACAAATTTATAAGATATAGAGAAGTAACTTCTATCATTCGATATAACAGATTATTTTGCCTGGAACGATTCACCCTTATTTTCGCGCTTTATCACGATTCCAATGAAGTCCCGTTCTAATTGTGAATGAATGAATGACGGAAACGGAATGAATGAATGACGGAATTCACTCTGCTTTTATACGACGACGACAACGATCTTAATCGCCGATATGAAGGGCAATAAACTCACACACACTCTCTCTCTCTCTCTCTCTCTCTCTCTCTCTCTTTCTGACGTTTTATAAATGTACGAGTAAGCGTCTCTCGATACGAGTCTCGTCTTTACGGTGAGCGCTTTTTATTTCCTAGAAATAAAAAATAAGAAAAAGTCGATTATCAAGGTAAGAAAAAAATTAAAAAATAATGATATAATAAACGAGCAAAGATAAATGATTTAGAAAGAAAAAGAAAATCATGAACAACCGACCGACCGACCGACCGACCGACCGACCGGACTCATTCGATCGTGATATATTATTTTCAACGTCCTTAGTTGGATGCTACAATGATAGAACTCATTTTAGAGGTAATTGGCTTGGAGAGGAACATAATTTCGATTTGCGCGGATAGAGAGAGAAAGATAGTGAGAGAGAGAGAGAGAGAGAGAGGGCTGGTAAAAGGTGATAGAGAACACGTACACGTAACGTGTCGCGATAATATCGCGGTAATGGAGGACTACCGAGCGTACCGAAGTACCAATAAAAATTTGTCGCTCGGGGTTTTATTAAATTTCTCCGGGAGTAATGTGTCAAATGTAGCGCTTTTTCCGCGAACGTGGACAACCCCAACCTACCACCCCCAGAACGAACGTTAGGGGGTTGGGGGTTGGGGATTGGGGATTGGGGATTGGGACAGACCATCTCCTCGTTCCATCTCTTCTTTATTTCCTCCCTCTCTATCATCCTCTTTTATCTCCCTCTCTCCCTCTCTCTCTCTCTCTTTTTCTCCATACACCATTAGTCGCTTTGCAATAAATGGAAACAATCGTAGGAGAGACACAACCCGGACGATGATAATGGAAAACGCGCGGGCGACGGAGTTACCACCGACCGAGCCGACTCCCATTGTTTCGACGATAATATCGGAATACACGAGAAGCTTCTTCCTCCTCCTGACTTTTTTTTTCTTTTTCGAGCTCTCCTCGTCCGATCGAAAGATTCCTCGTTGTATTGGTGGCGATGGCGTGTATATGTGTACGTTCGTGATAGTAGTGATAATAATGACGGTGATAGTTACTCGAATGTTCGAACCTTTCAAAGCTCTGTTACATTATCCAACCGATATCGTGCAATTTTGCGACGATCAATCGGTTGCATAGAAAGAAAGAAAAAAAAGAAGAGAGAGAGAGAGAGAGAGAGAGAGAGAGAAAGATAAAAAGAAGAAAAAGAATAAGGAAAAATTTCGAATTAACGAAGAACAGAAGGAAGACTCGCTCGTTTGTGTCTCGTTTCTTCTTTTTTTTTTTTTTTTCTTTCTTCTTTCTTTTCTCCTTTTCCTTTCCTCTCGCATGCGCCTCCACTCCATTACACCAACGTTCTTATAAAATATTTGACGGGACATTACGCGTATGCAGTTACGATGTCAAAATATAACGAAAAGCGGAGCGAAAGGATTTCGAGGCTAATCGTTTGATTTCATTTTTCGATTAATCGGCGAATGAAAGACGAAAGATTGGGGATGGATAGTTAGCGTTAGGCGAGACGCAATAAAGCGACTTCGAGCCTCGTGCCTTGTGTGGATTTGCGTTGCTTCGCTATCTATCTATCTATCTATCTCTCTCTCTCTCTCTCTCTCTCTCCTTCTCTCTTTCTCCGTTTCTCTCTTTCTCTCTAACAAACGTACACACATGCTCCGACACGAGGAAACTCTCTCGGCTAACTCACGGTGTCGCTTTCGGATTTCAAGCGCGTGTCCTACCGACTCATCTCGCATACGTGGAGTCCAACTTTAATCTATAGTGGCGCGTGATTCCGCGGTTATACCGGCTGAAGTTTCGACAAGCTATATATATATATATATATATATATATATATATATATATATATATACACGCGCGTTTCGCGTATATACCTACGCACACAACACTAAGTACATTTCTATACGTATGTATTTATACAGGAAACTAGAGGTAGTAACGATGAAGAAACACGAGAAAGAGAGAAAGAGAGAGAAAGAGAGAGAGAGAGAGAGAGAGAGAGAGAGAGAGAACAACCTACGTAACTCTCGAACAATAGAGGAAACGTCAACGCGAATCGCTCGACGTCGTCCAAAGGGGTAAAAAGCAAATCTTCGTCCCTTCTTGGTCGATCGAATAATATACGAAGTATTGAATTAGAATGTAAAAATCAATATTATTTTTTTTTTTTTTTTTCGAAGGATCGTAAATATTCGTCGAACGATCCCACGCGCGAATTGTATTTTCTTTTTCGTTCTTTTTTTTTTTCCTTCTTCTTCTTCTTCTTCTTCTACCTTTTTTTCTTGTTCGTTCGTTCGTTTATTTCGACGTTCTAATTCGGGGTACCGTCGGCGCGTACCGTCGACGCGTTATTTGACGATAATTCTGATCAACTGTAATTGGTCGTCGTTGTATTACACGATCAACGACGAATCAACGTGTTAAAGATTAAACCAACGTTGAAATTTATTTAGGACTAGATCTATATAGAAATTGATAGAGACACACTGGGTTATGATAGAAATTAACGTTTCATTAATCAATGAAATAAACGTAGATCTCGAATGGAGTTTCCGCGGATTGTTGGACAAACAAATATTTGACAAGGGGACATCTGCTCTTGATTTAACTGTCGAATCGTTATGCATATAATACAATATATACGCATGAAATACACGTATAATATACAGGGTTACGGGGTAAACGCGTCGATATCAAACATGCGCCGGATATCGGATCGGATCGGATCGGATCGGATCGGATCGGATTGGATTGGACCGATGATGTCCTTCCTATCCCCTCTCAAGTAGTGTTTATTATCCATGAACCCAAGAATACCGACCGTGCTTAATGTACGGGGGCGCGTACGCGATCACTCGAGCATTTTATCAACCATAATCGCAACAAGTTATCAACCTTGTCAGAAATATTCGTCTTTGCGACCTTACGAGCCCCTCTCCTCTTCTCCTTGATCCTCGCCAACGCCGATGATGATTGGTCGTCCTTCATACACTGCACCATGATCATGGTGACGAAACGTTCTTTACTTTTTTTGTTTTTCAAAGAAGAAAGAAGAAGAGAAGAAATACTCTCGTCTCGCGTCCTCGTCAGCAGGGAGAAAGAGAAAGAGAGAGAGAGAGAGAGACAGAGAGAGAGAGAGAGGGGAGTGATCGAGGGAGTGAGGGAGTGAGAGAGTGAGAGATACGATCTTGGATATTTTTTTTTTCTTTTTTTTTTTTTTTTTTTTTGTCTTCTACGAAAAACAACTGTTCGATTGATACACTCCGACGATGAATAATTGAATGAGTATGACAATTTTACGCGACTCGAAAGTGTGTTATACCGGCGAAGCCGAGAGTTGTATTTTATACGATCGCTCGCCGTGCCGCGGAGAAACGAAAACAAAATCAAAAGGGAAAGAAGAAAATACAATAAAAAAATCAACGGTGAAATTTACGATTTCGCGAGGTCTCGTAATATATCGTTGATAAACGAAAACGAATTTTGCGTGAGTCCCTTTTTGGGTCGGGTGCTACGTAACGAACGTGTAGGAGCCACACGCCGCGTCTCGACGCTTTGAATATGAAACGTCGACTGACTAATATACTCGATGACAAACATAGATATGAGAAGAGAGAGAGAGAGAGAGAGAGAGAGAGAGAAAATTCGCCCGAGCTCGCCGCGGTTACGCTACGAGCAAAGTTTTCGATCCCCGCACCTTCCCTCACCCCTGTACACGCACCTGCACCCACAGTACACGCTTTTCAATTCGATAATTAAATTAACATGACCATGGAATGTAACATGCGTTTGCAATACTGCAACTTTTTGCCAATCGTACGGGAGACCACGGCTAGATATTTTCATTCCATTAGAGATACCTTTTTTCTTTTTTCTTTTCTTCCTTTGTTACCCTCCCTCCCACCCTCCTTCCTTCCTTTTCCTCGTTATCCTTTTTTCTTTTTTTCCGTTTCTCCTCTCTTTCTTCAACGCACGACCACCGCCATTACGACCATTATTATTATTATTATTATTATTATTATTATTATTATTATTATTTTTATTATTATATCGATTAACAAAATTAGGCAATTTTTATAATGCAATTTAATAATCGGAATGAATATGAAAGAAACAGAGAGAGAGAGAGAGACAGGAAAAAAAAAGAACAAAGAGAGAGAGAGAGAGAGAGAGAGAGAGATAGGGAAAAAAGAGAAGAAAAAAATAGTCGCGTCTCGGACCCGTAAATGTCCACTTTCGTCATTAAATTAATCGAGAATAATGATTGTGAAAAGATACGCGTGGATGGTTTAGCGATTTAAAAAAAAAAAAAATAAAAGAATAAATAAATAAATAAATAAATAAGAGAAAAGAAAAAAATGATGGCAGAGGGGACATTCGAGGAATAGTTTCGGGCGGGTTAAAGCGGGTTCCTGAACGAATCAGAAAACAATTTCGTGGAATTACAACGGAGTTTAATGGGAATGATTTTAGAATTGCGGACGGGGGATAGGGGAAGTAATGGGAGGGGAGGGGGACGGGGAGAAACATACTCCAGTCGTTCTATGTCGCTTTCATTAACGGGACTCGTTTAAACAAATTCATGCTTGTCGTTCGCGCTAGCTCCGAGAAACGTTATGAATTGCAAGATCATGGAAGGGATGAAATTCTCTCTCTTTCGTCTCTCTCTCTCTCTCTCTCTCTCTCTCTCTGTCTCTATCTATTTTTCTCTTTTCCTCACGTAGAAAGATGTCGTTGTAAATACTATGCATTAAGCAACACGCGGAATAAATTACTGACATTCCAGAATACGAGGAGGAGAGAGAGAGAGAGAGAGAGAGAGAGAGAGAGAGAGAGAGAGAGATAAAACTAATGCAAATATACGGAACGTTTTGTGGAACAGCTGCGAATTCATTATATTCTCTGTGGGCTCTTTTACTAGCATCAGATTAGTGGCGTTTCGAAAGGGTCTGTTGAAGCAGCGTCGGTTAAATTACGATGTAAATGGAAATAACTCTGATTAATCATAAGCGTGTATGTGAGGGAAAGAGAGAGATTGAGAGAGAATGAGAGAGAATGAGAGAGAGAGAGAGAGAGAGAGAGAGAGTTACAAAATATATTACATTGACGATTAACACGGTAATCGATTCTAAAACGCATTTAAACAACCGGAACGATCCCGTAGAAATTTCGATCTCCCGCGTTTACCGCGATCAGTCAGTCAATAACGAGGCAAGTAATTCACAAATTCTCGATAAAGCTTTCGAGAAAATTCCGTTCGACGATACGGCCCGTCCGGTTTTATTCACGTCGAAATAAATCGTAAATGGCTACGTCGTTCTATCCGGATCGCTTCAAGATCTTGTTGATTTCGTATTCGTTTCTCGCTCTCTTTTCTCTCTCTATCTCTCTCTCTCTCTCTCTCTCTCTCTCTCTCTCTCTCTCTGTCATTTCTATCTTTTCTCCTTACATAGGAAATTACATTTCATCCTCGCGAAAGAACCAAGAGAGATTTCACGATTTTTACCCTGCCTTTAAGTTACACAGATCACGTAGGACTCTCTCTCTCTCTCTCTCTCTCTCTCTCTCGCCCTTTCTTCGTCTCTATCCCTTTTTACGTTTACCCTAATAATTCCGCGATCCTGCAGGTGTCATCGACATTCACGATTTACATTCAAATGCAAAGTCACCGCGTCGACTGAAATGAGAAGGGTAAGGACGATACCTAATTGCCATTCCTTGTTTCTACCGTCATTGCCGTTGAGTCGAATCGAAGACAGAGCGAGAGAGAGAGAGAGAGAGAGAGAGAGAGAGAGAGAGAGACAGGAAGAGAGATGGAAAAAAAGAAAGAAAAGGAGGAGGAGGAGGAGGAGGAAAAGTATCGTGATCAGTCACAGGCTGGTAGGTAATATAAAAGGAAAAAGAAAAAGAAAGATAAATAGAGAGAGAAAGAGAGATAGAGAGAGAGAGAGAGAGAGAGAGAGAGAGAGAGAAAGAAAGGAAAACGAATCTCTGAGAGAAACTTCTCGTGGGAGCAATGTAATTTGGCGAGGTTACATGTTGTACCGGGTGTCTTCTAATTTACGCGCACGACCATCCTCCTGGACCATCTTGGAAAGTTCCTTTAGAAATATCTAAAACACGTCCGGGAGTGTACGATAGGGGAATACACATTTTCTTTCTTTCCCACGAACGAAACCAGCTTAAAGTTCGACCATAGGAGTATTAAAGGGGTGTTATTTCAATTGTGATATTATGTATATTAAATATCATAATATTAGGATATGTATTATCCCACATAATGCGTGGATGTATGTAAATATGCAGCATCCCTGGAACGATGCCCACGTATTATTACGGTTATACCTTATATATCGTATATAACGAATCTCGTTGAGAGGAGGAGGAGGAGAAGGAGGAGGAGGAGGAGGAGGAGGAGGAGGAGGAGGAAGGAAGCAGGGTTTGATATCGCAGCTTTAAACCTGTTGCGGGCCAGAAAAGAGAATTCAAACGGCTTATCGACACGATAAGCCATCGATGAAAGCCTTCCCTGTGCGCTGTCTTTCCTTCGAAGGATTCCGTGGAAAAGTCCGATAGAGGAAGAAGAAGAAAAAAAAAAATAAAAAATAGGAAAAAATAAAGAAAAAGGAAAGAAAGAAAGACAAGCCGGATAGAGAGAAAGAAATTGGAAAAAAAAAAAAAAGAAGGAATACTCCTTGAAGCCCATTGAACCGTTCTGAACGAAAAAAAAAAAACGTCTCTCTCTCTCTCTCTCTTTCTCTCTCGGTGTATCTCTTCTCGTTTTTATTTCTTTCGCTCTTATTTCTCAGATTCGTCCGTACGTAGTAACAGCAGTAGCAACAGAAAAAAAGAAAGAAAGGAAGGAAGGAAGTGCGCAATTCGCGGCGAGAAGCACGACGCGAAGGGCTCCGTAAAATATAAAAAAAAAATAAATAAATAAAGAAAAAAAAGAAAAAGAAAAGAGAAATTGCATGGTAGTATTACGGTATCGTTGCGTGGGAGTTCATACGAGACGAGGTGAAACGAACGGTCTTGTAGGGTTAGAGGGTATAAATTCGCGTAATTTTCTACGATGGGATCCCTACGTATAGATGTAATAGTCCTTTCTCTCTCTCTCTCTCTCTCTCTTTCTCTCTTGGTCGGGTTCGTAAGGTAAGTTCGGCGGCATGGTAACATCCGCGTGTGTTCTATATAAAGGACACATTTACCAAGAAAAGTCACATACGGATATATATATATATATATAGAGAGAGAGAGAGAGAGAGAGAGAGAGAGTGAGAGTGAGAGTGAGAGAGAGAAAGCAGAAGCATACCACAGTGACAATTACCCCATGGCATCGTTCCTCTACTCCTTCTATCTCAGCTACCCCACGTCGCCTCTATCTCATACATTAAAGATGTCGCCAGTTTCCTGACAATACCTGCCAAGATTGCGTCATATGTTACCCGATGCTGGCAACGGCAGCCCGTCTTTTCCTCCAAGGGAGAAATGGTCGCAACCCCCACCTACCCCCGAAAGTGGGTGCTCGTCGCTCGTGGGAGACTCGAAGGAATGGATATCTTCGAAGCAGCCAGCTCTAGCTGGTGGTGGTGGTAGTGGAGATGGTAGTGGAGATGGTGGTGGTGGGGGTGGTGGTGGTGGTGGTGGTGGTGGTGGTGATGGTGGTGGATCTGCCGCTGTCGTTGGATGCTTGCTCTCGCAGCTTGCCGTCAGCCTCGAGGACGATTTGAATTTTGCATTAAACATCAATGCGTATATTCCGCGTGTTTGGCCTTCGCAATTTCACCTTTATTGGACACACACGGAGATACGGGATACTGGGAGAAGAGACGGAGTAGGAGTAGGGATAGGGATAGGGATAGGGATAGGGATAGGGATAGTGGGAAGGAGGGTGAGGATGGTTGGATTTGGTCTTTCCGCGATATTCGAGCGTTATATTCCGATAGGAGGAAGCGTGTAAGTGTATCAGGTGGGGTCGGCTCCGGTAGGTTGTTGGGATGGATCGGGTGGATCGGTGGGAGGGATGATTCAGCTAGAGTTTACGATTCGCGAAAAACGAAATCGCGAAAGGAGATGAGAAGAGAGAGAGAGAGAGAGAGAGAGAGAGAGAGAGAGAGAGAGATATTCCTTTGTCGAAGGAGCTGCGTTGAAAAGAAAAGAAAAGAAAAAAAAGGGAGGGGTAAGGAACGACGAATATATATTCGCTATGGGGAAACGATTTATCATAACCTTCCGAGGACTTCGGGGGTTAATATTGAATTAATCGACGACGACGACTACGACGACGACGACGACGACGACGACGACAAGGTGGATACGAGGAAGAGAAGAAGATATTTTTCTTTTTTTTTTTTTTTTTTTTTTTTTTATTGCGTGGGAAGCCGACGATCCGTTGACCGAATCGATACGATTTGTACGCTTCTATTGTCGGCATAGTGACGTGGAAAAGTCTTTGACGACGTAGGAACGCTTACGCGCGATAAATGACAAAGAGAGCGAGGATATAGGAGACAGAGAGAACGTGTGTGAGAGAGAGAGAGAGAGAGAGCTCGTCTCGCCGTTCTATTGTATAATCTATCGTATAAAACAGCTCATTAGTGAAGCCTATAATGGCACAAGTAACGACTCTTATTCGTTTCTTCGTTCGCTATTTAACTCTTAACCGCTAAAACGACAACAACGAAAACGACAACGATAATTACAATTGGATGATATAAGGCCATTTGAATCGTCAAAATACAATATTAAAGCGCGAATTATTAATACCCATCATTATTTCAAAAGTCAAAGAGTCCAAAGAGCGTATCTTAACTTTCTCGCCGTTGAGTTTCGATTCGTTCAATCGGCTGGAACGTTCGTCAACGACAAAAGCGGGGACGAGGGAGGGAGGGAGGGGGGGAGGGAGGGGGGGGAGGTTTCATGATAAGAGTGATATGGTGTGGGAGAGAGAGTAACGAGAGATCCTACATTATAAACGGTACGTATCTACGATTTCTATACTAACGTTTACCTTACCATAGTAAACGCGGCTCGTTATAACATTTATTTATTTTACGTTGCAACGATCTGCAAGATTCGTATAACCTAATTAATTTGTCGACGCAGTGTTTCGGAAACTTCGAGAGAGACAAACACACGTAGAGAGAGAGAGAGAGAGAGAGAGAGAGAGAGAGAGAGAAAGAGGTAGATAGATCAGGAAAGAGAGAGATAGAGAGAGAGAGAGAACCGTCAAAACGACTTCTTTGTTGTCTCACACCCATTAGGAAGAGCACTAAGTATAATGGAAAGTTATTTGAAACACGGAAGGTGTTTCAAAACTCTCTCTCTCTCTATCTATCTTTTTATCTATCTATCTATCTATCTATCTATCTATCTATCTATCTATATATGTATCTCTATCTCTCTTTCTCCGAAACGAAATTACTGGGACGCACGCTGGGGTGGGACGGGGTGGGAGGAGGGTGGGCGATCGCTAAACGTAACGGGTCATAGAGACGTCGCGGAAGGGGAGAGGATTGAATGGAATCCTCGCGATGAAAAATGTTGAGAGTATAACCGGAAGATCGATCGTTCTTACTTCGCTTGCTTCTACTAGGCTAACTCCTACTAGCTGTTAGCTCCTAGAGCTATAGTAACGCAACATCCCAACGTATTTTCCGAGCTAGGATTCGCTCTTCCATTCGCACGGCCAACGAACTATCTTCTTGTTCATTTAATGCTCCTCCTCCTCCTCCTCCTCCTCCTCCTCCTCCTCCTCTTCTTCTTCTTCTTCTTCTTTCTTTCTTTTCTTTTTTCTTTTTTTTTTGTTTTTGTATCTCTTTTTCTTTCTTCCTTTTTTTTTTTTTTTTTTCGGTTCGTTAAACATTCATTCAGTCCTCGCACCATCATTTATCGTACGTATCAATACGCGACTCACGTGCGTGTTTGCGTGGGAGCGAGATTTTTAAACGATCCAACCCGCACGAGCATTTATTTTTAAGGAGAGGAAATGAATGAAAAAAAAAAAAAAGACAAGGAAAAAAGAGAGCGAGAAAAGCGTAGAACGTAGAATGATTTTCGGATATTTCCAACGTCATTTTCGATTTTAACACGCTTACGTATGTGGATAACTCGTGCGTACCGTGCACGAAATATATCACTTTTCCATCTTTCAATGAAATTTTCAATCGCGAGATCGAATTGACGAATGAAAAAAAAAAATATATATATATATATATATATATATATATTCATATATAAAAGTTACACGGATCAACGTGGGAGAGAATTAACAAGATTTCTCCCGAATTATTCGGCGCGTTCGGTATAATTCGCAGTACAATGATTAATTTTCCAAGCGGAGAGAAAAGCAGAGAATTAGAGATACGGAAAGAGAGAGAGAGAGAGAGAGAGAGATATAGTTCGGACTAACAATCGTGGAGGAAAATTCGGCCAGATTTTGGCCGAACGTCTTTTGCCTGCTAATGCGAGGAATCGGCCGGGCGACACGACGAACGGATAAACTAACAAGCGGCTTCTGGAACTGATCCAATGGTGAACCAACGGGCCAGCCTCGCAACCCTACGAAAGAGAAGGAGAGGTAGAGAGCGATAGAGAGAGAGAGAGAGAGATAGAGAGAGATAGAAAGAGATAGCCATTCTCCGTTTTACTCTATTTGGTAGCCGTG
>OU426872.1:1525443-1550443 GCA_911387685.1 Dolichovespula media
ACCGAAATATTCGGAGAGGCGACTATACTGCAACTAAAATTACCTACAGCCTGAGAGATATTTATGGAGAGCAGTATCTAAAATTATTGCGCTCCTTGAGAAATTCTAACCAATACCCCGTGCAAGCAAGCAAGCAAGCAAGCAAGCAACCTAGCAAGCAACCAAGCAAGCTACTCGCTCGCTCTTAGATGCTTAAGAAAGGACATGTTTCGCGTATGCTATTCTATACATATACATATACATACATACATACATACATACATACACACACACATACATACATACATATATATATATATATATGTATGTATATATATATATATATATATATATAGCTTTACGTCCTCGACGTTACATCTCGTTAGTAGCTTTTATTATCTTTCCGCGAATGCTCTTCAAAGGAAAAGCGCAAAAAAAGATAATAAAAAAAAAAAAAGAAGAAGAAGAAGAGAAAAAGTTAAAGAAGAGGAAAGACGAAGACGAAGACGAAGACGAAGACGAAGACGAAGAAAGAAAAGAAGACGAAAGAAATATCTTGCGGTTCGAATTTTTTCTTTTCTTTCAGTTTATTTTATTTTATTTTTTTTTCTTTTCTTTCTCGCGAGACGTAAAAACGTTGATAGGGAAAGAAAACGTCGGGATCGTAGACGAACGTTAAATGGATAACAACGCACCCTACGATCTTAACAAGCTCCGTTTTAATTGGCTTGTCATCTTTTCTCCAAACGAATAGATTTACGCTTTGACGCGTTGCGTACGGTAAATCGGCCGTTCTTCACTTCTGGCAGACGCACAAATATTCGCTTTGGGAATGCGTTAAGCGATATGTTTCTCTCTCTCTCTCTCTCTCACTCACTCACTCTCTCCCCGCTCAAACTTTCACTGTCTCGCTCTTCGGTCGTAACGAGAGGACTTGAACGGATAATACAATAACGTTTCTGATAAAGAAGATAGGAATAAAAACATGGGAAAAAAAAAGATGGATGGACAGAAAGGGTGAATAATCGATCTGAGAGAAAGAAGAGGAAGAAGAAGAAGAAAGGAGTTAAAAAATTGACTCACAAGTTGCTAACACATATATCGGACGTTTCTAAGCGCCTTGGCAAAAGGGCGGATATCGAATGACAAAACTATCTATAACATTAGCCGCACGGAGAAATTGTTGTTCTTGGCACGAAGTTACCCTATGGCAAACTCCGACGACGACTACTTCGACAACGACAACTACAACGACGAAGACGAAAACGACGATATAAACCATCTTAGGTTTGATTTATAGAGAACTCTGTATATCTCAGGTTTCCCTTTTGACGAGATCGCCATCTTTCCACGAAGTTGAATCATACGAGATTTAATAAGATATGTTAGGTGGTAACTCGGCCATAATAAGAAATAATATATTACAATGTTATTGCTTTATGAAAACGATCTCTCTCTCTCTCTCTCTCTCTCTCTCTGATAAATAGAAATGATTAATGTCTCTCGATGACAAATTGTACGTACGTATGTACGTACTTAATAATAATAATAATAATAATAATAATAATAATAATAATAATAATAATAATAATAACAACAACGACGTATACGCGTTAAAATTATCGAATAATGAGACTTTTACGTTTCTACGATATCCCACTGTATACGAGATATACCTTTGGAAATATTTCCAAAATTCACTGAATTACTATCGAAACTTTTCTTTCCCTGAAAGCAGAAATATCAACGGCAGCGTCCTGAAGCGTTTCAATCCCGATATCCGACATTAGAACAACTTTGTACTATGCGTTCAAATAGAGAACCGAGTATGGCTTTTGGAGAACCGTTCCTCCCTTGGGACGGTATCTCTAAGTAAAAAAAAAAAAAAAAAAAAAGAAGAAGAAGAAGGAAAAAGAATAAGGAGAACGGGGGGAACGGGTGACGGGTGACGGTGTTCGGGGACGAGGGGACGAGGGGAAAGAAAAAAAACTTTCTTAGAAGCGATCGATTTTATCGCCGAAGCGGAGCCGGCCCTGATGCGCCTCAACGAAAGTAGAAGTTTAATTCGTAGTCTTCGATAAAAATAGACCAAGAGATATAGATGGATGGATGGATGGATGGATGGATGGATGGATAGAGATGGAGAGATAGAGAGATAGGGATGGATGGGGTGTGAGTGGAGTGGGGGGTGAGGGGACACCGCGAAGAAACACTCGGCCTGGCGCAATCCGGTAGCATCTGTAATTCTCACGTGTCGGAGAAAAGTTGGCGGGTTCAACCCAACAAACCCAACCCAACCCAACCAACCTAACCAACTAACCAACCAGTTGCGCGTATTCTCACTGGCCACTTCTTCTTCCGTACCTACACCACCAGAAACATTTTACGGTATCGCCGGCTATCACACGCCAACGTGTCATAAACACTGAAACACATACACGCAAACAAAGGGAGAGAGAGAGAGAGAGAGAGAGAGAGAGAGAGAGAGAGAGAGAGAGACAACTAAAACCTTTTGTTTTTTTATTTCTTTTTTTTTTGCCCGCTGGGTCAAGGTAAAAGTTTATACGAAGGAAAACTTGGAAACAGCGGTGGCAGCCAACCCAGGAAGGGTAACTTTGTCAAAGAAGAACTTACCCGCGAGAAATGTACGCGGCTTTTCTTAAGACTTCTCGAGAGAAAAGAGAGACAGACAGACAGACAGACAGACAGACAGACAGAGAGAAAGACAGAAAGAGAGAGAGAGAGAGAGAGAGAATATACAGAGAAGAAAGGAAGGTTGAATCTTTTCTACTCGTCGGTACACATCTCGTGTTTCTCACGACGAGAAAAGAGAGAGAGAGAGAGAGAGAGAGAGAGACAGTGTGTGTGTGTGTGTGTGAGAGAGAGAGAGAGGGTGATGAAGAGCGATAAAGTGCACTTTACGTTGTTATCGAGTTCTCTATCCTTTCTTTCTGTCCCGTTTCCATCCACCCTAAACTCTCGTTCCGCTCCTCGGTCGGTCTCTCATCTCGTAATCGTGACTTCGTTAAAGCCGCTAATTGAAGTCATGAACTGGGATGAAACGCGGGACGACGCGCCAAAACACCAACGTCGCTTTGACTCTACCGACCGACCCACCCACCCCGTCCCTCAACCCTCACCATTTCCGTGCTACCACCAAGCTCACGGCGATTATGCGATATTACGAGAGGGCGCACGACGCGTACCACCGTGTGTCGAAGAGACATTCCGTACATATGGTATTCGTCAAAATTTTTATCGTGAGGTCGTCCCTCCCCCCCTCCTCCTCCTCCTCCTCCTCCTCCTATCCCCCTGCCCCCGCCCCACCATCCCTACACCCCTCCACCTTTAGTCGTTAATCCGTGAGAATTGGATTAAAATCAAGAAGAATCATATCCAATGAGAGTTATTTTCTTCGTTAAATAACACGTCGCGGGGTTGAGCGTTTGATTTGAAACGAGGAGAAATACGTAGACGCGAAATGGCGCGTTAATAAAAATAAAACGTCCATCGTCGGATCGATCAAAACGGGAAATTGGTTATATCGCGTAGTCGACAAGAATATAACACGTGTGCACCGTCGTGCCGTGCAGTCCCGTGCTGTTCCATGCCGTTATATGCTGTGCCGTGCACGCGGGAGATAAATCTCTTATAACGTGTCCTTACAAACGTCACGGATTCTGTCTGTCGAGCGTGAAATCTCCCTCGATTTATCGCCTACTATACGATATACATACGTACGTACGTACGTATATACGGTGTATTGAGAAAAATGATAGACTTCGCGTAAAAATCCTACACGTCCGTACAATGGTGCGTATAGTCAACGTTGAAATAGAGAATCTTCGTTGGGTGAATATAAAACCGATCCTTATTAAACACGATGATCAGTAACTCCGACACCGAACACAATTCATTCTCATTTTTCATAAATCGACGTGTGTAACGTTTATTCGGTTTCTTTTTTTTTTTTTTTCTTTTTCTTTTTCTTCTTCATTTTTTTATCACGAACTGAAATACGAAATAATTCGTTATATGTATGAAAATATATATCATCATCATCATCATCATCATTATTATTATTATTTCGTATCTTTTTCTTTCACAACGAACGTTATTACGATTTATCGTTTTTAAGTATTATAAATGTTATCGAACGCATAATACATATATATATATATATATATATAATATATATATAATATATATATAATATAAATATATATAAAAGAAGAGAAAGAAAAGAAAATAAAGAAATAAGTAAATAAAAAAAAAAATATATATATATATATATATATATATATAAATCGCCACTGATGCGATTAAACATCGTTTGGATTGTTATTTCCAAAGAAAAAAAAAACACACACACACACACAACGATAGATAATTCTGAACCGAGTAAGTCAACGTACGTACGTGAATAAGTGTCAGAAGAAGTAGGTTTCGTTTCCTTCGATTTGATTTAATTAAAGAGAACATTACACGCGGGACCCCACATTATAATCGTTATATCTTTCCTCTAATTTCACGGCGAAGATTAGAAAAAAGAAGTGTCGGGAAATAGGAAAGAAAGGAGAAGGAAAAAAAAAAAAGAAGAGAGAAAAAGGAAAAAAATTCATTAAAGAAGAGGGTTGGACGTATTCGAGAATGCAGAATGGCGGTTACCAATCCGTCAACGGAGAATTTAATTTTGTTACGCCGAAGTGAAGGAATGCTATTGGTCGCGAGAGAGTGCGGAGGAGGGGGGAGGTGGTAGGGAGGGAAAGAAAACGAGAAAGAAGAAAATGGAGCCTGGCCGTCGTCACCTTCCAATGGAATTTGAAAACGAAGACGGTCTTCCGCGAAAGAGTTCGATTTCTTTTGTCAATTAGAATGAAACGTTCGAATTCTTAGGAGTCACCACCCTTCGGCTGACGACGACAACGGCGGAGGCGAACGCGGTGGGGGATAGTGGGCGTAGGGGTGGGATCGGGTGGGGTGGGGTGAGGTGGGATCACGATTAATCTCCGAAAAAAATTCATTTAATGAAGGAAGATAAAAAATGTAGGAATTCGCATCGCTCAACGAATTTACAATATTTAACATATTTCGCGAATTTCATTAACGATCATAGACAAATTTGCATTGGAACGATCCAGGGAGATGAGGGTATTGGATGGCGGGGAGTAAAATACGAGATAAAGCGCGGGTGTATCTATACCGGCTAAGCGTTGACATGTTCGATAAATAATCCAGATCAAATTTGTTGCCAGGATTAAAACGAATACCTCGCTGCGATTCTTGTCAAATGGAACGACGCGCGCGGTTCGGAAATATGCGCTCGTGCTTTGCTCCGCATTTGATTTCTTTCTTTCTTTCTTTCTTTCTTTTTTTTTTTTCGATTGATTCTTTCCTTTTCTTTTTTTTTAATTTTTTGAGCGCGCGCAAATAAATGCCTCTGAATATTGTATTCGTCATTTACCGCCACCACCACCACCCATCCACACACCCGCCCATCCATCCCACATCTTCATCTCTTTTTCTCTTTCGACTATACATGTATGTATGTATGTGTATATATATATATATATATATATATATATATATATATATATATGTATATATATATATCTGTCTCTATATATCTAAATATATATATATATATATATATATACATATATGTATATGTATATGTATATAAAATACATGACTATATGTATATGCATGTATCGCAATGCGTGCATTTTCCGATAATTGCGAAACGCTAGGAGTAAACGTCGAGAGGCGTCGGTAGGCGGGAAATATGAAAATGAGGAGTGACGTTAACAGCGTCATATTCCCTGCGACACTTTCGCGTCAGCACGTCAACGGTTGATCCGTGTATGCCGTCGCTATCGCGACAAATGCGATAAGTTAGGCGGACGACGCGCGATTTCCGGGAGTCAACGACGGCGATAACGACAAATTTGTTACGAGCTGAAAAACTCGCGGAGAAAGACAGACAGAGAGAAAAGGAGAGAAAAAGAGATAGAAAGAGAGAGAGAGAGAGAGAGAGAGAGAGAGAGAGGGAAGAAATTTGAGTCGAAACAGTTCGCAGAAAAAAAAAAAAAAAAGAAAAGAAGAAAATCCAAGTCTAGAATTTGAATTCGTTCGATGTCAAATCTCTCTGCCGTTTTTCACCTATCAAGACGGCTCTGTCACGCTTCTTTCATGCTCTAATTTTCATGCTTTCGTTCTCTCTTGGTTGCACTGAAAAATAGAGAGAGAGAGAGAGAGAGAGAGAAAGAGAATAAGTCGTAAGACCGAAGTCAAAGTGGTTCAATTCTCCCACGATTCGAGTTTAAATTCGATTCGTACGATTGAAAGAAAGAAAGAAAGAAAGAAAGAAAGAAAGAAAGAAATAAGGAAGGAAGGGGAAAAAAGGAAAAACGAAAGAATGAAAGAAAGAAAATGTCGGCCACTTCTGTCGCTAAAGGATTCGTGAAACGGCTCTGTAAGCGAGAAAAGAAAATGCGAGAGGATGGAAGGAGCAATTCTAAACTTTATTCCCTATAATTTCACGGTGGGCTTCGAAGGGTTCACACCATACTTTTCGCTCTCTTGCCGATGATCATTCGCGTAAAATCTACTTTCACGCTTCTTTCTACGTTCTCTCTCTCTCTCTCTCTCTCTCTCATTCTCTCTCTCTCAATCTCGCAAGCACAGATAGATACACACGATGAGAAACACACGGCATTTTTATTTTTGTTCTTCCTTTTTCTTATTTTTTTTTTTTTTTTTTTTTTTCATTCTATACAAGAAAAGTTAAATGTACGTACACTCGGCGAAGATCAAACCCCTTCTTTCTTTGTCTTTCTCTATCTGTTGTGTGTGATGTGTGTGTGTCTCTCTCTCTCTCTCTCTCTCTCTCTCTCTCTCTCTCTCTCTCTCTCTCTCTCTCTCCATCTATCTATCTGCCTATTCAGCTGCGGTCAGTTTTGGTCCGAGGGAAGGAAGTTGTCCTTTGCAAAGAGTTCAACGTGAGAAGAAAGAGAGAGAGAGAGGGAGAAAGAGAGAGTGAGAGAGAGAGAGAGAGAGAGAGAGAGAGGCAAACGTTTTCCTTCTGAGAGCTAGACCAGACGTAGAGAAAGAGAGAGGGGGGATGGTGGTACGGTACCCGCAGACGCTATTCAACCGTAACAAAAGGCAATCACCATAGAAGTGGTGGGACTGGAACCAGCAGGAGTCATAAGTTATCGAAATCACGTCGATATTTTGCTGAGAATTTCGAACGGGGTTGGAGAAGTTACCCCCTATTTCGTCGACCTCTCTCTCTCTCTCTCTCTCTCTCTCTCTCTCTCTCTTTCTCTTTCTCTCTTTCTCTTTCCCTCCCTCTACCTTTCTCTTTCTCTTTCTCTTTCTCTCCCGTTACGTTCTTAGCGTCTTACAATAAAAGTTCTCCGACTAAAACCACCGCGTGCGTCTGACAGGATTTCTATAAAATTATAAAATTGTTTCTTTCCCGTTCCGATTCATTTCGAAATAAGCTGTCGAGTACGTACCGAAAATAAAACGATTATTTTCCTGTCTCTCTCTCTCTCTCTCTCTCTCTCTCTCTCTCTCTCTCTTTTCTCTTCTCTCTTTTAGAATAAACGGAAATGCGAGAGTATCCCGAAGAGAACACAGAAAGTAAGTGCCACCAAAAGAGAAAGGGGGGAAAAGAAAAAAATCCCGCTTCCTTCTCTCGGTCTTTCTCGCCTGTCTCGGCGATGTTATAATCGCATTTTGTAGCTTCTACGAGTAGTACGGTTGTCGCCCTATAATTCCAATTATCATTGAAACACTCTCCGAGTATTGCGCGTAACAAAGTACGAAAGAGAGAGAGAGAGAGAGGAGAGATCGTTAACGAGGTGCGACCACAGAAAGTCAAAGCGTCTTGTCGAACTCGAAACTCGTTCTCTCTCTCTCTCTCCCTCTCTCTCTCTCTCTTTCTCTCTTTCTCTCATTCTCTCATTCACACAGATACAAATAAACACACAAATACACGAATACAGGCGAAGTCGAATACCATTTTTAAGAGGCGATAGATCGAACGAACGAACGAACGAACGAACGAACGAACGAACGAACGAACGATCGATCGATCGATCGATCGATCGATCGTCAAGCAGGTAGGCAGGGACGGTCTCTCGTTTTCGACGAAATATACGCAACATAATTTTCTTCGACCTCTCCAATCAGCCGTATAATAATAAAGAAACGAGATCTTACTCTCGCCTTACTCTCGAGAAACGCTATTTAATGATCATCAAAGTACGATTCAAGATTTTATCCGCGAGAGAAAAAGAGAGAAAGATTTATATATATATATATATATATATATATATATATATATATATATATATACAGAGAGGAAAAGAGACGATTTAAATAATTCAAGACGGGAAAACGTTGAAACTCGTCCGATCGTAAAAAGTACCAATATTTCTCTCTCTCTCTCTCTCTCTCTCTCTCTCCCCCCCCTCCCCCTCCCTCTCACCCTTTCGGTCTCTCTATTTCTCGGTCTCTTCTTGTTCTTACTTTATCCGTAAGATCCATTCTATTAACCATACTCACTTGCCGCTATTCTCTCTTCCTCTCTTTTCTTCTCTTCACTTCTCTTATCTTCTCTTCTCTTCCCTTCCCTTCTCTTCTCTTCTCTTCTCTTCTCTTCTCTTCTCATCACTTCTCTTCTCTTTTCGCCTCGATGGATCTAACATCGTCGCAAAGAGGATACAAAAGTGTAACCTCTCGACATCGTCGATATCGAAGGGCTTTTTTTGAAGTAGTTGATAATTTTCTTTAAGCTGCGAATTAAATAAACACCGTGGCAGTCTAAGAAAGATAGAGAGAGACAGAGAAAGAGAGAGAGAGAGAGAGAGAGAGAGAGAGAGAAAAGTAGGATCGATGTAATTGCTTTGCTTGCAATTTAATGGTCCACTCGTTGTCCTCTTCCTCCTCCTCCTCCTCCTCCTCCTCCTCCTCCTCTACCCCTCCTCCTCTTCCTCCTCCTCTTCCTCGTCGTCGTCGTGGCGACTCGTATTTATAGCTTCCTTCCCTATTTCTACTCGATAAGAGTTCCCTTCCGTTCATCATTCTTTCTCTCTCTCTCTCTCTCTCTCTCTCTCTCTCTCTCTCTATCTATCTATCTATCCATCTTTAACACCGATTTCTCGCTTTTGCGAGTGCAAGAAGTTGTGGAATGAGGAGGAGGAGGAGGAGGAGGAGGAGGAGGAGGAGGAGGAGGTGAAGGAGGAGGAAGAGGCCTTCCTTCATGAAAATTGAACGAACAATTTGTAAGCCGCTCGACGATGGATATTAAGTCGAATCGATAACGCGAGACCCGTTATTTCGTATTAGAATAATGACAGGGTCTTTCGTGCACCTCGATACTCCCCTCGAGTTGGCCCATCTCCTTTTTCTCTTCCTTCTCATCATCTTCCTCCTCCTCCTCCTCCTCCTCCTCCTTCTCCTTTTCTTTCGGGATTCGAGTAAGAGCTTGTGGGTGAGTGAGAAAGAGAAAGAGAGAAAGAGAGAAAAATAGAGAGAGATAGAGTAAGAGAGAGAGAGAGAGAGAGAGAGAGAGAGAGAGAGAGAGAAAGCTTCGTAAGCCATGCCACAAAGTTCCCACTGGAAAGCTTGTTTCCCTAGGCTGGTATTGGTGTCGGTACTGTTGGCGATACTCGTAATCGAGCACGATAGCACGATCGATGATTAAATTATACCCTCGCGTGTATATACTCATCGAGATAGATAGATAGAGATAGATAGCTAGAGAGAGAGAGAGAGAGAGAGAGAGAGAGAGAGAGAGAGAGAGAGAGAGATGCCATCACCACTACTACTAAATGCCACCGACGCAAATACTACATACTATACGATATCTCTCTAGCAAAACGATCCTCGTCGAACATTCCCTCTCGTTGAAATTTTGCCGAGTGAAAATCACTATGGTTTATTAACGGCTTTACACCCACCCCTCCCCCCCATCCCCCAGCCCCAGCCCCAGCCCCAGCCCCAGCCCCAGCCCCCAGCCTCCCCCCTCCCCCTCTCCGCTACCCCTCCCGCTCAACCAACCAACCAACCATACCACCCCACCCCCTCAACGAGAATGAATGGGTACGTTAAATGCTCGAACCACCATGCCAAACTCGCGATTACTATCCTCTCATTTAAATGACGTTCGATTAGCCGCTCTTTCATGAGAGAACTAATCCAAGTTCAGTTTCTGGTTCTCAATTAAATCAGGAAACGCGCGCGAATTTATATTCTCTAAAAGTACAGAGAGAGAGAGAGAGAGAGAGAGAGAGAGAGAGTATTGGGTATTAATTCTTCCGCGCTTATTATTATCTCCGTCCGTAAAGGTTGGGACGATCTTTATCGAAAGGTGGATCGAATTCGTTAAAACAATTTAACGTTCGTCAAATTTTTTCTTTTCTTTATTATATATATATATATATATATATAATATTTTCGTGGATTGGGGGATAATAAAAGTGCACGTACGCTAGTACGTACACGTACTCGTTCTATCCAAACAATCAATTCGAGTGACACGTTCCGTACCAAAAAAAAAAAAAGAAAAAAAAAAAGAAAAAGAAGAAACATAATTCGAAAATTATTGACCGTTCTCGCGTACGTTCGTAATACAAAATTAAATTAATTTATCCGTTTAAATAACGTTATTCTCTCGTTTCGTATCATACATACTTACGTACGTATTTGTACGTGTATATATATTTCTATACAGTATGTCCCAAATGGTCATGGGACTACAAACTTATACTTATACCTTATTATCGAGATCGAACGGATGGAAAAAAAAAATAGTTCGCATAAACTTAGATCCAAAAGGTGCTTCATTGAAGAAAAAAAAAAAAAAGAAAAAGAAAAAAAGAAAAAAAGATACGCGTATATATATATATATATATATATATATATATATATATATATATATATATATATATTCTTAAAGAGATTTACGATTTATTTTCATTCGTCGAATTTAGCCAGATCGTCCAACTTTTTCCTTTCTTTTTTTTTTTTTTTTTTTTTTCCTTCGTTTCTCCGGGCTTCCATTTATTCATATATTTTCACAATATTTAATACAAAATTTTGATCTAGGATTTTAACCACCAGTAGATTGATAACGTTAAAACGTTTATTTAATGGCTAAAGAAAAATCACTCGTATTCACACGTATGTATGTTACGTGTCTCTGTGTTAGTGTTTTCAATCTATACTCGAAACAATGGCGAATGATCGAGACGGTAATTCTAGTCGCTGGGGTAAAACGACGTTAACTCGATTTCCATCTTCCGTATCGGGAATAATCTCGAAAATATGATTCTCGTCTCGATATTTACCTACTGTCGCTAGAGTTTCGTTTTCGATAATATGCGTTCGCGCGCGTGCGCGTTGGATCGCACCTCTCCCCCCCCCCCAACCCTCTTGTAACACAAACCAAACTGATTAAGATTAACGTCATTTATATCAACGTTTAAGATTTCACGTTAGGACGTCTATAATTGCAGGTAGAATAGACTTTATAAAATGCGTTTACGTCATTTCCCCTTTGCTAAATGTAATATCGGAATATACGTCTTATCGTTTAAATGACATCCATTATATATATTTATATATATATATATATATATATATATATATATATATAAATATATTATATATAAAAATTTGTTGCCTTCAAATTTACATTAATCACAAAGCATAGGCGAGTATTTTTACAGGCGACTGATTACAAAAGTCGAAAAGTAAAATGAAAAAGAGAGAGAGAGAGAGAGAGAGAGAGGAGAAGATAGAAGGAAAAAAGAGAGAGGGGGGGGAGGAGGAGGAGGAGGAGGAGGAGGAGGAGGAGGAGGAGAGAGCGTAGCATTAAATGCAATTCAAAAGGGTTTTTTATTCGTTAATGACTTTCCAGTAAATTAGAATCGATAAACGATATATATCGGATATAACACTTCTAGAATCCACTAACGATCTTTTTGCCCAGTATCGAAGAGTAACAAACGCTCGTAACAAAAACAATACCGGTTCGATGCGTTGAAAGAAACCACCTGCGG
The DNA here is from genome assembly GCA_911387685.1 of Dolichovespula media. NCBI lineage: Eukaryota > Metazoa > Arthropoda > Insecta > Hymenoptera > Vespidae > Dolichovespula > Dolichovespula media. The sequence continues at coordinate 1,537,500 of OU426872.1, forward strand.
TTTTGTCGTCGTTTTATACCTCGGTTTACGAAGCTCCGAGAGGAGGCCAACGGTTGGACGACGACTGCTTCGAAAATTATGGTAATTTGTATAACACCTTCTTAGAATTTTCTTCGAGAGATTTATCATTCCAAATTCATCGACACACGTCGCGTATAAATAATAATAATAATAATAATAATAATAATAATAATAATAATAATAATAATAATAATAATAATAAATTTTCTACATCTTGATCTATCTACTTCGAATAAGAAACGTATTATCGTGTTAACGTGCGCGTATCTTTGAGTTTAAAAGGAAGGAAAGTAAACAAAAAAAAAAAAAAAAAAAAAAGGAAAAAGGAATTAATAAATTTTGTTTCCCCCCTCTCCTTCTCTCCTCCTCTCATAATCTCGCACGTGTCACTTGTTATTATACTGTACGTTCGACGAAAATTAATACCGACCTTGCAAGGGTTTCAATTAGAAATTAATTAAACTAAAGGGAAGTACGATCAGCGATAATCTTACGATCTACGTTGATACGTAGTAACTCTCGATATATTTGTATACGCGAATAATTTCTACGGGGGTGGGGGGAACCGGTCTGTCTCTCTTACGAAGTGCGAGCAATAAAAGGTATAAACAAAAAAAAAAAAAAAAGAAAGAAAGAAAGAAAAGAAGAGAAAAAAAAAAACGAGGATGAAAGAAATAAAGGAAAAGAGAGATGGTGTAAAGTGTGGAGAGAAGGGTAAGTCCTTTACTCTGTGGCGAGCAACGATGGTTAGCAATTACTTTGATTAAATGCGAAATAAGATTCACGGTTCGCCATACTACTACTACTACTACTGCTATTACTCTACGATGTACCTCGGAGCAAGCTAATTGTAAGAACTAAACTTACTTTCTCTCTCTCTCTCTCTCTCTCTCTCTCTCTCTCTCTCTCTCTCTCTCTGTCTCTGTCTCTGTCTCTCTCTCTCTCTCTCCTCCAAGAAGTTGGAAGTTACGCTGTCCTATAATTAGATGGCTTGATTATGGAGAACTGGACGCTAGAAGGTAGACTTTAAATTGAGTTGCGTTATAATGTGTATAAATCTACCGACGTCTTCTTTACCCACTTCCCCTCGTTCACTCTATTTTTACGCTTACATCGGTTGAAAAAGAAAAAAAAAAAGAAAAAAAACAAGAGAGAAAAAATTAGTTGGAACGAAACCGTATAACGAATTCTTGACGTGTCATCCTCCGTCGAATAAAAATCAAACGTCTCGCGCGTTTAACAAGCGACGTTAAATGTAATTAAAATATATTAGAAATTATTGGACTACGGGGATCGATAAAAACGACCTCCTTTCGCCACAAACTCTCAAAGAGAACTGACTTGAATGAAAGAGTCTCTGTGACTCAGACCGATTTAACGACACGAGACGAACGACGACCCTTCTCCTTCCATTCCGTTCTATTACGCGATTGTTTACACGTCGGGATTGTTTTGAAATTCCAACGTAATAGATCTCTCGAGTTCCGAGTTGGATCTTTCTTTTTCTTGTGGGGATAGGGGAGGGAGGGGGGAAAAGGTGGCGAGTTTGAAAGAGAAACGGAAAGAAGGAAAAAAAAAATTGTAAGAAAGATACTAATACTACCTTGGCGTACGCACGACGTTACGTAGTCTTCGGGGAAGCCGAAAAAAGAGAGAGAGAGAGAGAGAAAAATAAATACAACGAAAGTTTGGACACGCGTATTTAATTTGACTTTATTTACTACGTCGACATACAACCACACTACTAATACTATTATTACGTAAAAACGTACTATACGTCCTTACGTCCTGTAAAACGAATGTTTTCAAACTTTGACCGAATATTTTTAAAACGTTCTCGCCCGTATATATGTATGTATGTATGTATGTATGTATGTATGTATATATGTATATATGTGTGTATAATCTAAGAGGAACACAAGAAGATTTGTTGTTTCGTATAAAAGCAATATCGATGACAGCAATAATAATAATAAGAATAATAAGAAACACGATGACGCGTTCGAACGACGTGTTGCGAGAGAGAGAGAGAGAGAGAGAGAGAGAGGTTTCTGAATGTCGACTGTAAATATCCTACGGCCGTCGTGCAAGGAGACATTTATTTGATTCTCAAGTACCAAAACAGAAATAAACGATCAGTAAATGTGCCCATTAGCGGTATACCCGAGAAAATCTATGAAATTTATAACAAAAGCCCAAAATTTCCTACGATTTAGTCGATTCGTTTCGTTTCTTTCCTTTTCCTTTTTTCTTTTTTTTTTTTTTTTTTTTTTTTCTATACGCAGAAACTCATTCATCGAATTTATTATTATAAAGGATTTTTACTTACCGAAGTTGTTGGCGTCGCCATAATGGACACTGGCTCACCGTTACCTGAAATCAAAATAAACGTGAAACATTTAATTAATTTGTTCAATCAAATCTTTAACATTTCATTTATTTTTCTTTCTTTTCGTTTTTTTTTTTTTTCTTTTCTTTTTTACTTTACTCTCCTTAACAAACGTAACGCGCGAATAAACTCGTGCCATACATTGTATCAAATGTTTACGCTAATTACGTTTATCGTAACATTGAAAAAAGAATGGAAAAAATCATCTTTTTATTAGCGTCACGTGTTTTTACTTATTTATTGTGTATACGATCGCAACGTCCTTTAAATGTACATGTATACTTACATACATACATACGTACGTACGTACGTACGTACATGCATACATATGTATATCGCGTTATAACCACGATAACAAAACATTTATGAATCATATGACATTTCTAATAATAATAATAATAATAAGAGAAAGAGAAAGAGAAAGAGGGAAAGAGAGAGAGAGAGAGAGAGAGAGAGAGAGAGAGAGAGAAAAGAATGACAAGGAATATAAACGAATCAATTACGTTGTCTCTATACGATTTGATAAACATGGCTAGGTCTTGACAGGCGAATAACGAGAAAGAAATAAAAAGAACAGAGAGAGAGAGAGAGAGAGAGAGAGAGAGAGAGAGAGAAAGAGAGAGAATGAAAGAGAGGAAGAATGACACCGTGATTGTTTTCGTGAAAAAGTTAAGCAAGATTTTCGAGACCGGACCAGTAGACAAACGTACCGTATTGAACCCTTTCAATATTCGATAGCTCACCTCCACGCTATTTGCCGCGAATCTATGCTTGTCAATAATCCATTGCGTTTTCCAATTAATTTTCTGACAAAGACTATCTCTCTCTCTCTCTCTCTCTCTCTCTCTCTCTCTCTCTGTCTCCTCGCATCATCTATTTTCCACACTTTACGACTCGATGAAACATCACGTTTTCGTTTCCGCATGATGAAACGCCAATCACGGAAGGGATAACAAAAAACGTTAAAATTCGGGGGGAGGATAGGGGTGGGGGAAAGTCCTATAGCAATGATCGGATTAAACGGTCTATGTATACGTTCATACGTATATAAACGTAAACGCAAACGAATACGCAAGGTTCGAGGCTATTGAAAACTCTACTATCTAATGTGTATATATATATATATATATATATATATGTGTGTGTGTGTGTGTGTGTATTCATGGAAATATACGTATGAACATCGAGAGAAGTTTGATCGATAAATAGGAAAATAATGTGAGATACGTATGTAAGTTTTTCCGAAGGGGAGAAAGTTTGAAATATATCAATCGAGCTGAGAATCGAGATCGCGTCTCGCAGGAAGTTATAAAGAGATAGATAGCTATCGGCATTTCCTGGATTAGTAGCTTTCTCATCGTACATTGTTCTTCAACCCTTTGTAATCAATCAATTCTATCATTATTATAATGTTGCCTGTCAGATGTGCAATATCGAACAGTTTCGGCTATACCAAATCAAATAGATAGTAAAAGAGATAGATGGATAGATAGTGATAGATAGTGAGAGGGAGAGTGAGAGAGTAACAGTAGCGGATGTTAACTTAAGTAGATATCGTACGCGTTCTATTTTGTACCCTTTGAAATTTGCTTTACAACTAGAATAGAATTGGTTCGGCGATCTAATTATTAACTCGTAACATGGTGTTAATAACGGGGGACCGTAATCGACGAGTTCGATTCGCGACCGAGAATCTCTCATACGCCATGGAATTCGATAGAACGAAAACCCGATGATTTCATTCTCGTTAGTTTGTCGTTTCAACTAAACAAAAGTTAACATTTGATCTATCCAATGCTAACTATCTATGAATCCATCCATCCATCCATCCATCCATCCATCTGTCCAATCCATTCATCAGTCCAATCCATCTATCCAATCCATCCATCTATCCAATCAAATCCCATCATCCATCCATCCATCCATTTATCCATCCATCCATCTATTTCTCCATACATACGTTGACTATTATTAGTCAAAAATACGCTGATCGGAATGTTCTAACTGTCCTGAACAATGCGTTAGAATTAGTTCGACGAGTAAACGTCAAATCAAAAGGATCCTCCGTTCTTCAAGCGAACTCGTTGTCGTCGGAGAAATACTTTCCGCCAATGAAAACGTAAGAGACGTTGAGTTTAGAAGGGATTAGAGGGGACATGGGGGGGGAGGAGGAGGAGGAGGAGGAGGAGGAGGAGGAGGCGGAACCAAATTTCTACGATCATACTCTTGGTACAACGAAATAATATCAAGTTCGGGCTCGATGTTCAATCTCAATCGCGACTGGTCTCGTATTGGAATCTTTTATCAATGGGAGGGAGGAGAGGGGCGAGGGAAGGACAAATTTTTCGACCCGTCATCGTTTAATCGTTCGATCGAAAGTTCGATAATCGCGAGGAAATAGAAAATTTTTTTTCTTTTTTTTTTTTTTTCTTTACGAAAAAGATGCGATAATCCTTCCTGGTCGACCGGTAACGACACTAACTACTTAGAAAACTTCGAGGGATTCGACTATGTCGGAGATAAGCAAGCGCGTTGCATTTTTGAAAAAAAAAGAAAGATAGATAGATAGATAGATAGAGAGAGAGAGAGAGAGAGAGAGAACCGTGCACAAATAATTTATTTACCCTCTCCTATTATAATTGCCACAAAACTCGCAATTCATCTTCATTATCTTACGTTCAAAGTTTTGACGAGGCATTGCAATTTAATCGTACTCGCGTTTTCCATACTTCTCCTCTCCTCCCCTCTCCTCCCCCCCCACACCCCACCCCACCCCCTCTCCCAACCTTCAGCATTCTCATTTCTTCCTCTCCTCCCGCCAGTCAGTTGTTCTTACGTGCGAATTAAAAATGGGAAAAATGATGAACGATATATCCGTGGCTTGTTGAAAGAAAACAAAAAACGAAAAAATAAAAACAAGGATAAAGAGAGAGAGAGAGAGAGAGAGAGAGAGATAGATAGATAGATAGAGAGATAGATAGAGATAGATAGAGAAAGGATAGAAAGAAAGGAAGAACGCCCATTGCGGTGGCAGTCTCCTCAATTACATCTCCAATGGCGGTTGAATACCGTCGGATCAACAGACTGTGGTGAGCCTGGCAGGACGCCATAGAAAGTTAATTCGCCTTGGCGCCGAATTAATTCCTCTCGCGTGTATAAATATAACGCGTCTCTAGGAAGACGCAGGTACGCGTAGATATATACATTCTAACGAGTTTTCGAGACTTTCTATCTATCTCTCTCTCTCTCTCTCTCTCTCTTTTTATCTCTTTCCTTCTCTTTTTAACTCTCGGAAAGATCGACGGACGGATAGACGAAGAAGACGAAGAAGACGAAGAAGAAGAAGAAGGGTGTTCTCGTACCGATTGTGCAGGAAGTTGGAAGAGCCACGTTTACGTCCGTGTGCGTTCGAACGTTTCTGACTATGTGTGCGTCCATGAAAGATAGAGATATATATATATATATATATATATATATATATATATATATGTATGTATGTATATATATAAAGAGAGAGAGAGAGAGAGAGAGAGAGAGGGAGGGAGAGAGAGAGAATGAAACGAGGAACGCTTGCCCAATGTCCGTGTATATCACTGAATTCTTAATCACCTACCATCTAACCTCGTCCTGTCCAACCCCTAATCCCAGACATGCTAACGATTACAGCTTATACCGCCTAACGAATCTGCTTTTACCGTAGCTATAGTCACCGAGAGAGAGAGAGAGAGAGAGAGAGAGAGAGAGAGAGAGAGAGAGAGAGACTATATTGCGAGAATTTCCACGCGCCAAGAGAAATCGTGCTACGAGTTTTACAGAAATAGCAAGGACCTCGTTTTCTCGACAATGGACACGCCGACGACGATGACGCCAGTTTCGTTTCTATTCGTTTGTTAAAACGTTTCTCAACAAAGATCTGTCTCGTATTTGTATGTCTCCTAGAACGACAAATGAAAAAGGATAAAAAAAAGAGAAAAGGAAAAATAAAATAAAGAATCCTTGTATAATAATAACGAACGTACGAACGAACGAACGAACGAACGAACGAACGAACGAACGAATGAACGAACGAATGAACGAACGAACGAATGAATGAATTAGTATCTACGTGAGAATTATTAATTGTATAATAACTAGGATATATTTCGTCGTTGGTTGGTTGGGCAAACGATCGAGTACTACGACGAAATGGATGCTAATTTATGGTACCGTCCACGTGGATATTTTGTCATACGTCGTGATTTTATGCGAGGTAATATGAAGGTAGTAAATCATGGACGCCAATTAATATAAATCATATGCCGCATTCGTAATTAATCCCCCTTCCTATACCATCTCAGCCCTTTACCCTCCTCGACCCCTTTCGCGTTCTACTATTCGGGCTATCGACAATAATAACAATCGGCGTTAGGTACGAAAGGTGCGACACTATTTCACTAGCCCATTATCAATTTTCGTCTAAGACAGGTAGGGATATTAAAAAATTCCTAGGCTAGCGCGTTCACGTACGCGATAACGTTAAACCGACGTATTCCATCGAATCATACGAGGGGTAGGAAAGGTTAGTGATAGGGGTAGGGATAGTGATAGGGGAAAAGGAATGCGTTATTAACGGTCTCTCCCCGTTATTAACATCCAAAGAAAAAAAAAATTACTCTTTCATACAGGGAGTGTCGAAAACGGGACGAAACTCATACCACGTATTTCACTGAGATCAAACGGATGAAAGATAAAGCCTGTATAAACTTATTGTCCGAACGATTGGATCCTTCTTAAAACGGATATTACGCTTTGTAAAAGATATTCATGATTCATCGTGACAGTTATAAAAGATTTTCGTAAAATTCCTACTTCCTGCAAGAACGCATCTATGCGCTATTTTTCCATTCGTCGAATTAACGATCGCCATAAACTCAAATATACAAATATTCCGAACTTCATTTGAGAATAATGGTAAATACATTTCGAGTACGTTCGAATTGATATATATATATATAAATCGTAAATATTTATAAAAGCGTATATATTTTCGATAAAAAATTTTTCGACATAAAGATTTATACGAACTTTTTCCCACGTCCATTCGATCTCTATAATGATGCATGGTACAAATTCGGTTCAATGAATTCTGAACACTCTTTATATAAAATTAATATTAACATACGCTTTATATGCTCATACTTACGTACGTATATGTACGTGTATACTTCATAAATATATATATATATATATTTAATAATCGAGAATACGTGCTCAAGCATCCTTTTAAATAACGAAACACATTATTATGAAAATTTTAATAGCTGACTATATTTTCCGTTCGATCCCTTATGCAACTGTCCATCCACGAACGCTCTAACGCCTATCGCCGATGTACGAACAAAAGTAACGCGCGCGCGCGCGCGAGTGAGCACACATAAGCTCAATACAACACACACAAAGCAAAATATATACGCTTTGTGGGGTCGTCCACCGGTCGTATAAAAAGACCGGGCGAATGAAAAAAAAAAAAAAAGAAGAAGAAGAAGAAGAAGAGGACGAAAGAAAAAGAGAAAAGGAAAAAGGAGAAGGCACAACAAAAAAAAAAAAAAGAAGAAGAAGAAAAAAAAAAAAAGAAAAAAACAGAAAGAAATTCCGGCTTGATATTAACGTACGGCCTTTAGGCGCATCGCGGTGTATGCCAAGCGTTAGAGGAAAAGAAGATAGGAAGGAAGGAAGGATGGAAGGATGGAATGAAGGAAGGAAGAAAGGAAGGAAGGAAAGAAGAGGAGGATGATGTTTCATGGAATAAAGAGATAGAGATAGAGATAGAGATAGAGATATAGAGATATAGAGATAGAGATAGAGATAGAGAAAGGGAAAGAGGAAGATAGACAATAAAGCGAGCGGGAAGAAGAGAGAGAGAGAGACAGAGAGAGGGAGAGAGAGACAGAGAGAGAGAGAGATACAGAGAGAGAGAGAGAGAGAGAGAGTCGAAAGGAGCAACCACCCGTACGATGCACATGGGCTAATTATGGATCAGCCGGCGGCAGACAAGACCGTGTATAAATTTTGACACGAGAGGCGCGCACAGGACGTGCCGAGGTGAGGAAGGTATCTCCAAAGGGAGAGAGGGAAGAAAGAGAGAAAGAGAGAAAGAGAGAGAGAGAAAGAGAAAGAGAAAGAGAGAAAGATAGATAGAGAGAGAGAGAGAGAGAGAGGAGTAAAACCGCGTATTAAAATTCCGGACGTCTCGTGAAATAGTGATCCGCATGGAAAGGCGGTACCGCACACAAAGATGGTAAGTGTAGATCAGAGAAAGAGAGAGAGAGAGAGAGAGAGAGAGAGAGAGAGAGAGGGATGGACGGGGTTGTAAGGCTCGAACTGGGGTTGGAAGGTGGTGAGATGCACCATGGTACTGCCAGCTCGTGCCCCGGGGGATTAATCACAGGGCATTATGGCGGTGCCGGCTCAAAAGCGCCCAAGGAACGAGCAAGAATTGAGTAGTTGAGGGAGGGAGAAAGAGAGAGAGAGAGAGAGAGAGAGAGAGAGGGATAGAGATAGGTAGAGTCGAATCATAACTCAACCTCCTCAATCTCCAACCCTATCTGCCAAGACTCGCATTAATAAGAGCATAAACGCTGTATAATTTCGAAGTAGGCACCACCGGAAGCCACTCTCTCTCTCTCTCTCTCTCTCTCTCTCTCTCTTTCTCTTTCTTTGATACTATCCCTCCCTACTCTCTTTATGAATGAAACTTACACTTCGCAGTTTACGTTTTCTATTTTACTTTCGAGATTTTCTGTTAAAATAGTCGAGTTAAGCGAATGTATGAAAAGAAAAAGAAAAAAGGAAAACAAAGGAAAGAAGAAGAAGGAGGAGGAGGAGGAGGAGGAGGAGGAGGAGGAGGAGGAGGAGGAGGAGGAGTGAAAATTGCGGAAGCGAAAGGAAGAACATTTTTTATGAAAAAAAAAAAAAAAAGAAAAAAAAGAAAAGAAAAGAGAAAAGAAAAGAGAAAAGAAAATATCGAAAGATTTTTATCAACTATTTTTTTGTTCCTCTCCTACGGTCAACAATGAACTGGCGAACCTGCGCTGTATTCTTGTGTGTGTGTGAAAGAGAGAGAGAGAGAGAGAGAGAGAGAGAGAGAGAGAGAGAGAGAGAGAGAGAGAGAGAGAGAGATAGCCTCATACCCGCAATGCGTTCACCTGGTTTAAGAAGATTCCTCTGAGAAATTCTGAGACCCGAGGAGGAGTTAAAGGAACGAGAAAGACTCGAAATAATTCGACCATTTATCGAGCAACGGTCAACGTCGCTTCGAAGGTTTAAATCGGGGTTTCTTTCACGCCAAACACGCACATCGCTCGTCTCCGAGTGATACAAAATCAATAGATTTTCTTTACCCTCATTTTTATCCCTATCGGGATACGGTAGGGATATGTGGGTCCTTGTATGCGTCATCATTTTCATCATAACTTTCGTTCATCGAGTACGACGACGATTACACGAGGTTAACGTTTGTACGTAACAGAAATCGTAACACGACGAACCAACGTCGAAATTGCGTCGAAACTTTTGAGGAGGGTTTGAGGTACGGGGCGGAGGGGTGAGGGTGAGGGGTGAATGGCGAAGGTATTTTAATCGGCAAACGACGTCAACGTAATCGGCTCCGTTTGGTGGACGTACGTACGAGACTATGCCGTCGGTGTTTAGTTGATTGGAAAATTCCATGGGTAAAACTAACGAGTAGAAATTAATTCGCGACATACCGCGGGAATAATAATCTCAACGGGGGATACGAATCGAACGTTTACCTCTGAGGAGTAATTATTGAAACAACGTTACACGCTTATTCGGCGTTACTAGTTAATCAATTATCGTTTACCGTGGCCAGCGTACGTCGTAGCTAACGGATAGAGCTTTTGTAGTATTATTTGTACTCCAAGAGAAAACATTGCTTATCGCTGTTGTCCGCAATATCAACGGAAACTAAACTGCAAACGGTCCAGAGGAAAGATAGAGAGTAATGGAAGAGAGAGAGAGAGAGAGAGAGAGAGAGAGAGAGAGAGAGAGAAGGGTCGCGAAAGTTCACTAAAGATTAAAATCCACGGTCGGCCATTCTCTCTCTCTCTCTCTCTCTATCTCTATCTCTATCTCTCTAGATTTCGCCTTCTACTCCGATAGTTTGTTGGCCAACTGGTTCACCCACAGTTACCGTAATTTATTTACCAACTGGTAAAGGTGTACCATCTCTGGAAGTACACAACCCGGATCGTACTCGAGGAGCTCGCAAAACAATGTACCTCCTACAGACATCTTCTTTCTCGAGCGCACAAAAGTTCGACGATGGACGTTCTGCCTTTTCTTTTTTCCCCCGTCTACCCCACCCACCCACTCAACCCACCCTCTCCCACGAGTTTATCGTTATAATAAATCCAATAAAGAATTTGAAATCTTTTGTGTGGACAAAAGTGACGTCCGACAAGTTTCAAATGTGTATATATATATATAAGGGCTATCTATGATAGAGTACGAGTATAGAAATCGAGTAAAAGAGAAAATGAATTGGAGAAATAAACTTATGGTGTTATATTCTGGAGTAAAGCGATGGGAGGCTTATCAAATACGGCATTGTTTTTTCGTTCCTTTAATCCTGTAATCTTAATGGAAAGTTTAAGGGGTGAGTTTCGTGAATCGAAAGAGAAAATCAGAGACAGAGACAGAGGACAGAGACAGAGACAGAGAGAGAGAGAGAGAGAGAGAGAGAGAGATCAGACAATGGCCTTGTAAAGACTTGTAAAACGGACGTGGCGAAATCCAGGAGACTTCAAACACGCATAGATGTACTGAGAAAGATAGAGATGAAAAAAGAAGGGTGATAGAGAGAGAGAGAGAGAGAGAGAGAGAGAGAGAGAAGGCGTTGGAGAAGCTAAAGGCTACACCTGAGGGTTTCTTCTTATCGCAGGAGAAATATATTGGGTTCCGGTTCGCGTTACGTACGATCTGAAACCTCATATAGTAGGCGTGTTCGCGTAATTAAGCCACAAGAGATTTGCATACGATCCGACAGATACCACCGCCACTGCCGCCGGCTGCCACTTGTGTTGGTATTGGTATTGGTGTTGGTATGGCATTGGTATTGGTGTTGCCACTGGCGGGTAGCGATGCTGGTGGTGGTATTGATGGTGGTGGTATTGCTGGTGGTAGTGGTCGAAGCTCGACCAACGTTCGCATTGCAACGTTCGCCGTGTCGAAGAAGAAAGCCAAACGGGGCTTGGTGGTTATTGCCGCTGGCAGAACACCGACCGTTGTTTAAATGCGTTTTTGCCATTGGACTTATCTCTGTGCGCGCTGGCCCGCTTTTTGTGTGTGCGTGTGCGTGTGCGTGTGCGTGTGTATGAGCGCGAGCACGAGCACGATCTATTCCGTACGTAGACGACGATCATAGGAATTTTTAATTTTAATAGACAGTAAATATGTTTCACAACGCGAACTTCTTCGTTTGCTTTACCAGTCCGCGTTTATTCCTTTTTCTTTTTCTTTTTTTAATAAGAGAAACGAAATAACACGCAAGGCGATCGTTTCGTTTCGTTTCGTTTCGTTTCGTTTCGTTTCGTTTCGTTTCGTTCGTTCGTTCGTTCGACGACAATATTATCTTTTTTTTTCTATCGATAATTAAAATCGTACCTAGAGTCCAATAGCTAAAAATCAACGTGTTCCTACGGGATAAATGTGGGTGAGGATCGCCTTGGCAATATTTTATCCGATTTAACCGGGGAAATACAACCATAACGAAAGATATGCGCATTCGTTTAATGTTTGATCCGGTTGCAAGAATCTCGGTAAAGTCAAACACTGTAACCTCGATTTCTCTCTCTCTCTCTCTCTCTCTCTCTCTCTCTCTCTCTCTCTCTCTCTACCTCTCTCTCACGTGTACACATACGAACGTATGCACATACGTAGATACATATATCCTTCCACGGATGAAAGCACATCGCTACCAGTCCACCGGTCCGGTCGTATATGCAAATAAAATGCAGAGAGAGAGAGAGAGAGAGAGAGAGAGAGAATATACACGGTACTGAACTTTGTAGACTCTAACGCGTCGGCATACAGACTTTCTGCATTTAATGCCTTAACCGCAACTCCGATGACTATGCCGATGGTCGACACTTGGCCAACATTACGGGCAACCACCACCCCCATCCCACACCCCATCCCCCCCGCCATCATTCGAAGAGCGATCCTTCGGATCGCGCAAAAAATATCAAAAGATACAGGGAAGGATAAAGAAAAGAAAAGAAAAGAAAAGAAAAAAACACACACGCACACGCACACGCACGCACTAAAGCAAAAATTATGACGATTTTCGTGAAATCGTCGCGATGAGTATAGAATCGAACGGAGAGCGTATTAATAATCGAATAAAAATACAAAATCACGATGATAATTATACGGGATTTTACATCCGACCGGATAATACGAATTTTTCCGTATAAAAAGCTCGAAAAGAAGGTGCATAGTAGCGGCAGCGTTATGACGCGCTAGGCGGATGCAC
>OU426872.1:1552943-1567943 GCA_911387685.1 Dolichovespula media
TTTACGGTCTCTCCTACCACTTTCTTCTCCATTCTCCTCGCCCCCACTCGGCAGTATCTACCTAATTTGCGAATTGAATATTATCCTTGGTCTTTTTCATTTTTACTTCCTCCTTTCTTTCTTTTTTCTTTTTTTTTTTTTTTTTTCTCTTTTTTGACACATTCGTGCGTTTCATCGTTCGCGAAAGTACACTATTTTTCTAATTCAAAAGATTAAATTAAAAAAAAAAAAAAAAAAAAAAAAGAAAAATAGTGTCTCGTTTTGTTTCTTTTTTTTTTGTTTTTTTTTTTGTTTTTTTTTTTTTTTTTTTTTTTTTTTTTTTTTATATATATATTAATGTCCTCTTCCGTCTTCCCTACTTGCCCTTTGTGCCTACTATTTTTACCGTCGCGAAACTTACTCTCTCCTTCTCTCTCTCTCTCTCTCTCTCTCTCTCTCTCTCGTTCTTTCGTTCTCTCGCAAAACTCGACAAAGACGTAATTAAATTAGTGAACCGAAGGAAGGAACGGATTATTTACAAAGTCGTCGTTCGATGCATCGAATTGAATATCGACGAGGCTAGAGGGTTGGAAAGGGGAGGGACTAACGACGTTAACGGAAGCAGACGATATGTATGTATATATATATATATATATATATATATATATATATATATATATATATATATATAGAGAGAGAGAGCACTATCGGTGTAATCACGAGTAAAAAAAAAAAAAAAGAAAGAAAAAAAAAATAAATCCTTCCATTGTTCCAACCTTCTCCTTTTCGTCCGAATTTAAATCGTAAAAGCTAAAACTTTCGAACGACTGTGAAAGAGGGAGAGAGAGAGAGAGAGAGAGAGAGAGAGAGAGAGAGAGAGAGAGAGAGAGAGAGATTATTTCGCAGGGGCCACGATAGGGTGCAAGACTTTTGGCAAGGATAGAAGATAATCGAGCGAATTAAAGCAGCGCGAATTGCCCTTTAAAGACGCGTCTTGATCAAAGTTCTTCTTCTTCTTCTTATCGTTGTGAGGACTCTTTGGCTAACGGGTACCGCAGAGTTGGCACAACGGAGAAAACTTTACCATCGAGATCGCAAAAACCTAACCTTTGAATGGGTACTCGCGTGCACAGTCACACGTACACACACACACACACACACACACACACAGAAAAGAGAATAATGAAGAACGAATAAAAAAGAAAAACAGGTTGTATACTTTTAACTCTCGGCATTAGTGGATACGTACTACGTATGTACACTTTCACGTGCACTGCAGAAAGGATAGAAAGAAACAATAAATAAATAAATAAAGATAAATAAAACGAAAACGAAAAAGAAAAAGAACAAGTACATGTAGACGCTAATGAATTTTCAATATCATAGTCTGGGATCTCTACAAGTTGAGAGAGAGAGAGAGAGAGAGAGAGAGAGGACAGAGGGTGTGTGTATACACGTAACATTTCATTAGAATCGTTCTATGTGCATGCTCGTTACTGGAGAACATTTTCAGTCCCTCTCTCTCTTTCTCTATCTGTCTATCTCTCTCTCTCTCTCTCTCTCTCTCTCTCTCTCTCTCTCTTATATTCCAGTGAGAAACACGAAACGCTGAGGCAACGAAAGGAATTTTCGGCCGTAAAAGGCGTACAGTAACCCCTACACTCTTCTCCCTTTTGCGCGATGCAATCGCAGAATGGAGCGAAATAATGAGCGTTGCAACAAGGTGTAATGCACTTTCTGGATTCACCTTGCGCTCCTTGCATCGTTGCCTCTCCCTTTCTTTTTTTTTCTTTTCTTTTTCTCGGGTTTTTTTTTTCTTTCTTCATTTTACGCTACCTCTCTACCACCTCTACCGCGTCCCCTCCCCTCCCCTCCCCTCCCCCCTCCCCCCCTGTACGTAAATTCATCCCTGTATATTCTTATTCGTCGTTGTTGGTCGGTGGGGGCTGTAATAAAACATCGCGCGAATTTCCATTACTTTTCGCGAGGTAGACTCGTGTCGGATATCTTTTCCACGCTCTTTTTTCTTTTTTTTTTTTCTTTTTTTCTTTTTTTTTTTTTCAACATTATTTTCGACGACGACGACTGCGACGACGTCGACGTCGACGTCGACGTCGACGTCGACTGGATAACTCGAGACGAAGTGCTCGGGATCTTAGTGGTCGCTACGATGGCATGATTTACGACGAGGAACGAGGGGAGAGACCAAGAGAGAGAGAGAGAGAGAGAGAGAAGAGAAGAGAAGAGGAAAAAAAAGGATAAAGAAAAGATACAACACAAAAAAAAAAAAAAGAAAGAAAGGAACCGTGTTTCTCTCGTATAACATCGTCCCTTTAGCGCGTAAATTTTTTCACGTTTAATCGAACGCCATTTACCACTCCCGTCCCACCCAATCCAAAGGACCGGAACTACATTGGTATCGAGTAAATGAGTAAATGTGTTCTCCGATTGGAAGAAATAACTAAACGAATGTACGAAGGACATTGCGTGGGACTAAATTATCCAAAGTTATTGGCGGCCACGTTTCGGCAGAATTTCCGTTAACGTAGCACCTAACGACAACTGCGCAAAAAACGATTTGCATTTGGTGCTTTAACGTCGGACGATAATTGAGTATCGTAATGGTTTTCAACGGCGTCGATCGGTCGTCTCATGAGTCACGAATTTCGTACTTTCGTACGAGCTAGTACGTTTAAGTTTTATTTTAAACTATCGGGGTTTCGCTTAAACGTTTAAAATTAAAATGAAAATATAATATTGGTATCGGTTGGGGTTAGGTTTTTTTGGAGGTGGGGCTGGGGTAGGGTGGGAAGCGGAGGGATTTGGAATCGTTGTTTTACGACGAGCCGATTATTACGATTACCGCGCAAACGTGTTTATGTATATTTTCGTTAGACGATATTTTGCGCGAAACGAATGCCGAAACGAAATGCGTTTACGCGTTTGCATTTACATATGCTTATGCGTATGCGTATGCGTATGCATATGCGTATGCGTATGCATATGACATGTGACGATAAAAATGCGTGAACGCGCCCGTTCGTTTCCGTTTATACGTGTGTTCGCGTTTATTAAACGGAAAGGTACCCTACTCGAACTTAATCATTTTGCTTCTCTCTAAGTGCGGTGGGCGAGGTCAGATCTTAATCTAACAAATGTTCCTTTCGACGTATACATAACGGCCGTTACTTCTCATAATTGTACTCGGTAACCGTACGCATTATTTCAAAGTTGCATCATGAAAGTGAATTTGTTCGTGAGCACATTAATCCCTAAGCCACTTAGTTCGACAAGACGAATGATCGTTCAACGACTATAACGAGCTCTTCCCATATATTTATATATATATATATATATATATATATATATATATATATATATATATATATATATATATATATATCGCATTAAGTCTCGCGTTGTTTGTAAATTTTTGAAGAGAGAGAGAGAGAGAGAGAGAGAGAGAGAGAGAAAGAAGAAAAAAAAAAGGAAAGCAAAAAATCGCGCGACGACAAATTAAAAAAAATTATCCCTTTGGTTATCCGTATCGGGTGTGTATTTACGTACATATGTACACGCGTACGTAATTACAATTGGTCGATATTTTAAGCTCTGTTATGCTCGTCGAACGAAGAGTAAAAAGATCCTCGACGAACGAAGGTCGATCGATCGATCGTTATACTACGTTCGAATTAGCAAATTTTCGAACGACGAGAGTAAATCGCGAAAGTGATCGTTCGTATTTTGCTACGGGGAAAGGGAGGGTGAGGAAGGAATAATAATATAAAAAAAGACACATAAAGAGAAAAGGAATGAATGGAAAAAGAAGTAGAAGAAAAAGAAAAAGGAGGAGGAGGAGGAGGAGGAAATAGAAAGGAAAACCCATTAATACGGCGGCGATGGATCGATCTCGCTTAACTCCGACGCGCGTTCGGATTTATTATTTATACAGAAATTTAATATAGAAAAAAGATAGAAGGGAAAAAGAAGAAAAGGTAAGGAAAGAAAATAGAGGAGAATAGAAGAGAAGGGAAGTAAAGAAGGTGGGTGGAGGAGAAAGAAAAAAAAGGAAGGAACTCGAATGAATCAACGATCCTTTCGTAGAGTTTAATAGAAACGATATATATATATATATATATATATATATATATATATATATATATATATATATATATATATAAAATTATTTTAACGTAAGACGGTGATTAATTAAACGTGAAAAAAATTCGAAAAATCATTTCTCCTTTAATATTCCAATTCCATTAACTCGTCCATATCGACGATGTTAATAAATCGAGCGAAACGTTTAACCCTCGCAATATATATTTGCTATCTTTATTTATCCGACGACTTTTGAGAATAGATAAAGAAGACGCTCGTCGTCGTCGGACTGGATATGCCGATACAAAGAGGGAAAAGAAGGGCCGAATTCTTCTTTTTGAAAGAAAAAAGAAACCGTACCGGATATACTTACTCGACGATATATATATATATATATATATATATATATATATATATATATATATATATATATATATATACTATTTGACCCGACAAAAAAAGAAAAGAAAAGAAAAGTAAACCGTTCGCCGAACAACCATCCGATATATTGGAACCGGACGGAAATTTGTCTCGTTGAAACTTTTATACTCCATTCGCGAAGATTATAAAGTAACGGGTACGACGACGATCGGATCGTATCGGATCGGATCGGATCGGATCGGATCGAATCGGATCGGATCGGATCGGATCGGATCGGATCGGATCGGATCGGAGTAAGAGTAAGAGTAGGAATAGGAGTTCGGAGTCGAATGAGAAAACGTCAAAGAATAAGAAAATAGAGAGAAAATAAAGACGTATAGAAAAGGAGGAGGGAAGGAGGAATGTGAAACTAGCCATCGATGGTTGGCTAGTCTTGGACGTATCGTACTTTTCCATAGGTAGGGAAGGAGGGACAGTCAAAGGAGGATTGTCATTGTTTGCGATATATTTGAATGCTAAAAGAGGAATACCGGACACCAGTTTTCTCGCTTTTATAATACTTTATCATCGCTATTATATTATTTCTCCTTATTTCTCATCCTACATTTTTTTCACTTTCGTCCTAGGCGCGTCTGCGTGGAGGGGTGGTGCCGGGCGGGCGGGGGGGGGGGGGATGGGGGGAAATTTACGTATTCGATCGGTATACGAGTACGGCGATATACGAATTAAAAGAGTTACGAATGAATGAGAAGAGTGGAGAGGACAAACGAGGGGGTTATGCTCTTCCTCTTCTAATGGGGTCTCCTTTACCAACGAAGTGCGGAGAGAAAAGAGAAAGGTACGAGTAAGGTCGAAATATAATTCCGAATGCGTTGGTCAAACGGACGGCGGACTAAGGCCTCTTTATTGCCGGGTCAAAGGGAAAATCCCACTAGGAGCGGATCGGGGAAACACAAAGAAGAGGATTTTACGCGTCTGCCCGCTTGCCCGCTTGCCTTCCTGCCTGTCTGCTTGTCTTTTTTATTCTGCGAGGAAAGTCCAGAGAATTTTTAAAGGGAGGAGAGACAAGAACGGATGATCGTGCGCGCGTACGTGTGTATTACAGAGAAACACACACACAGAGAGAGAGAGAGAGAGAGAGAGAGAGAGAGAGAGAGAGAGAGAAGGAGAACATTCTCCAAACGGAGAGAATATTGAAAATATTCTACGTCCTCGGAAAGCTCGAGATTCCATGATAGGAACGGAAGAAATAGAGGGAGGAGGGGGGGAGAGAGAGAGAGAGAGAGAGAGAGAGAATGAGAGAAAGAGAAAATGAGCGAGTGTGAGAGAGAGAGAGAGAACGAAGGGGTACAATCGTCGATAGCTTTTTGTACGATTTTAACGAATATAACGAATTAATCGCGTTCGGGTCGAACGATCGAATCGCTTTTAAGACGTTCCTCGATCACCGTCGTGTAGTCCCTTTCGATTCCCTCCCTCCCTCCCTCCCTCCACCTCCCCCCCCCCCTTCCCTCACGTTTCTCCAAGGTAGAATACCAATTCGAAAAGTCTGATGGGCCCCCATTCTCCGAAGGAGGTCAGCCCCGGCGTTACTCTTGACGAATGGTCGCACCTTTACCCGCGATAATGCACGTTCTCATATCAACGCCCCACTGAGAAACCACGTTGCCTTTTCGAAAACGTCATTCGGAAGTTCTCAATCACCCTCGAGTACCTTTCCCCCCTCCCCCTCCCTCCCCTCCCCCCCCCCCCCTCTCTCTCTCTCTCTCTCTCTCTCTCACCCGACATGGCATGCGCGATTTAGCTTCTCCCTTTCTTGATCCCGACGAATTTCAAAAGGTAATGGAAAGTTCGATTTTCTCGTTTCGAGATCGTTCGACGAGTCAGCTCTTATGGCGGAGGAGGAGGAGGAGGAGGAGTAGGAGGAGGGGGGTTACGCCTGAAATTCTTCGCGGTCGACGTAACAAATTTCAGGTTTCAGGACGGTTCCCACCTACGACCGTTACCCCACCCCACCCTCCCCATCGATCGGATTCATTTTCGATCTACTTTTTTCTTTTTTCGTTTCTTTCTTCCCCTCCCTATTTCCCTTCTTTCCTTTTTTCTCGTTTCTTTCCTTTCTCTTTTCTCTTTTTTTTTTTTTTCTTCTTTTTTTTATACTTTCATTTGTCAAACGAACCAGAACTCTCAACGATTTCTCTCTATTATATATCTCCTTCTCTCTCTCTCTCTCTCTCTCTCTCTCTCTCTCTCTCTCACTAATCACCACGAACAATAGGTTAATCAGAAGGAAATTGATCGACTTGAGAAAAAACAGGATTTTTTGATAACTCCATTATGCTTCGCTACCCTCTCTTTCTCTCTCTCTCTCTCTCTCTCTCTCTCTCTCTCTCTCTCTCTCTCTCTCTCCACTCTTCGATGAATTTGCCCTCTTTTCGAAAATGGAGTACTAACGACTCATTGACTTGACTCATCATCGTTATTAGCCTCCCGGCAGGTATTAGAGAGCCGGTCAGTCGGCAGAAGCTTGTTGGACCAAGGATCGTGTTTTATCACGATTTTATCGTTTGACAACGAATTGAAAACGACCGTCTGCCACGATGAAAAGTAACAAAGCAGAGAGAGGTCTGGTGGGTGGGCGGGGAAGAGTTGGGATGGGTGGGGCAGGGACGGGGAGGGGAGGGGAGGGGAGAGATGGAATATCGTTGAAAGGCACAAATTAGTAGCGATTTAATTGAATAACCATGGAACGACGACGACGACAAGGACGATGACGACACGGATGGCCGAGGGGTGGAATGATAGGGGAGTATCGTTCGAGAGAGACGAGCTTGATAGAGTTCGATAGGGATATGAGATTTCGAAACGGTCCGATGAAATGGGAGAAGGCTTATGAGAGAGAGAGAGAGAGAGAGAAAAAAAAAAAAGAAAAATAATAAAAAAGAAAAGAAAAGAAAAGAAACGGGAAAATGAAAAAGAAAACGAGGAAAGTCGTACGCACTTCGAGTGTATGATGATCAGCGTGACCGAGACGCACACGCACACACGCATACACGTACACACACATTGATCACGTCTGCTCTAGTCGATCTATTCAAAAGAATTGCAAGTCCATCCACGTAACATAAAATATAGTAAATCGGGCAGAGAGTAATGCCTCGCTCGTAAATAACATGACATATGTTCGTATGTAGGAGAGGCACGGCTGGCATCCTGCACGCGGTAAATCTTTCGAGTACCGAAAACGATCGATATTTCGTGTTAGCCGCGCTTTAATGCCCGCCATATTGTCGGGCATTGTGACTGCTCGCCGACACCTTTTGGAAAATCGATCCGAACGATCTTCGGGTCCGAGGCGCCAATTTCGAAACTAACTTTACGCTCCGTTTTATATCGTAAAAAACCTTCATCGTTGAAATATGAAATTTGGAGAAAGAAGAAGAGAAAAGAAAAAAAAAAAAGAAAAAAGAAAAGAAAAGAAGGAAAAGGACAAATTTGCTCCTGGTAAAATTCCTATATTTAATGGCGTACGTTGGGGGGGGGGGAGGAGGAGGAGGCGGAGGCGGAGGGGGAGTGGGATGGGATGGAGGTGAGCAAGAGATTAACCAATTTATTTATAAAAATTGTCGCGTTTAAAATTCAAGAAGCCGGATGGAACTATTTATATCGCCCGTTTTCCTCGTTGACGTCCCAAGGATTGGACTCTTTCTTTTAACCTTTTCCGTTTTAACCGTCTAAAAAGGAATTTCAACTCGTAGAGTTCGCGAAGAATAATTCGGTGGGAAGTTTTTACCCTCGATTCTCATTAATATGGGTGTTCCTTTTTTTTCTTTTCTTTTCTTTTCCTTTATTTTAGCTCGAAATCAAAAATATGAATTGTACGGGTAAGTAATTATCGGAGAGTCGCGAATTACGCGTTAAAAGCAACCGTGTTTGTGTGTCTGTGTGTCTGTGTGTGTGTGTGTGTTTATCCCGAGTAACTCGAAGAAAAAAGAAGGAAGGTTGGGAAGAAGAAAAGAGAAAAGAAAAAAGAGAGAGAGAGAGAGATAAAGAAAAGTTTTAGGAAAATGGAGAGAGAGAGAGAGAGAGAGAGAGAGAGAGAGAGAGGAGGGGGGGGTGAGTGAGAGGGAGAGACTAAAGCAAGAGTTTCATTCGCGATCGCGTCTTCTCCGAATGCGGTTGAAGGCTGACAAGGGTTTCCGAGCCAAGCACCGATCAACGTCACACGTTGCTTTTCACAAAGTTTCCAACGAATTCCGCGAATTCGCGATAGCCTTTCACAACGTTACAACCACCGTGAAAGGGCGCGCGTTCACTCGCACTCGCACTCTGTGCGTGTACTCGCTTCTAACGTTTCTAACGCGCGCGATCTCACCTCCGTTTCTCTCGCAAATCGAAATAGTTTGCTTGATAAGCTTGTAATCCGCGCTCGAGCGCGCGCTCAATACTTTCTCTCTCTCTCTCTCTCTCTCTCTCTCTCTCTCTCTCTCTCGCGCGCGCGCGCGTTTACATTTCCATTTAAGTTACCCCCGCGTCGTAGAGTCGAACGCTCGTTAACGGCATTATCAAAGGTTATCGTATTATTCGCATACGTACGTACGTACCAAACCCATCAATTTGGTTCGAACGTATTTGAAACGCCGCGAAACAATGTTCAATCGATTGGACTAACAGAGTAGTCGATTTAAAAATATTTCCTTTCAAGGTCGATAAAAACCAACAAGTTTCGATAGTTGTAGACGAAGAAGCGGATCGGAATTTTATCTGCCAAAAAAAAAATAAATAAATAAATAAATAAAAAGGGAAAAAAGTAACACCCACAAAGATGGTAATTTTGAAATCTCGGTAATGCGAAATGACACGCTCGGCCAAGTTATACTACGGACAGGTTGGTCGGCTGCCTGGCTGACGGAGGAGGAATGAAATGGTTAGGGTCGGCCTCTCATCAAAAACCGAGATAACAATCGCTATATCCCGGCCATTACGGTAAACCTTATTTAATTTTACGTTCTACCTCGTTCCGCCAAATCACGGAGAAATTTCCTTCTTCGGACGCGATTTAGTCACGGATTTGACGGGAGATTGATTAAAAGTGGCCCTCTCCCCGATAAGATCCTCCTCCTCCTTCCCCTCCTCCACCTTCCCCTTCCCCTTTCCTCTCGTTGCATCCCCCTGGGATGTTACGTGCTGACGAAGGAACTCGATGATCCAAACGAAAAGTATTTTTTTCAAGAAAAATCGCGACATCCCTCTTGTAGTATTAACGGTACTTTATAACTTGTCGATGGCAAACGCTTTTTCCTTTTTTTCTTTCTTTATTTTTCTCTTTTTTTTTTTTCTTTTTTTGTTTTTCTGTTTCTTTTAATTTGAAATATACCAAAAAATCGTTATCGTTTCATACGTTCGTACGAATTTTTTCGTTCGCGCGAAAGACCAACAACAACAACAACAACAACAACAACAACAACACAACAAAAAACGAAGGAAACAAAATAAAATCAAATCAAAAAAAAAGAAAGAAAGAAAGAAAGAAAGAAAGAAAGAGAACTAAGAGAAACGATACAACGGACAAACGTTTATTTGAAAGGGAGCCCTGTGAAACATTGAAATTACGGGCCACCTATAAATACTTAATAATGACTCCTGCCCCCCCCCCCTCCCAACCTCCTCCCTACCCCCACCTCATCTCTTTCCGTCGAGGTACCTGCAAATACTGGGCGTTTCGTTTTCCGCCAGCGAAATTCGTGCTAACTTGCTCCTGGCATTGCTGTGTTAACGTTGGGTGTTATACCGAAACAGGGCAGCAACAGCAGCTTCATCACCCGATTTCGCAATTATCGAAGAAATAAGAGGACAATTGCATTTGGCTGCGACAAATCGCCCTGTCGAGTTCTCCGCCCTTTCTCCTCTCACTCCCTCTCATTCCCTCTCCCTTTCTCTCTGTCTGACATACGCGCGCATACAAACGTAATGAACACGTTTACACGGAACTACACCACGCATGGACACACCCATACGCGCGCAGAAGAGTTGAGCAACGAGAACGGAAACAAGCGAGGGGGATGGAGAGAGAGAGAGAGAGAGAGAGAGAGAGAGAGAGAGGAAACAAGCAAAGCAGGAAGCGTAATATGAAGTTCCATGTAATCGAGAACGTTAATCGAACGACTCGATAATCGTTAGATCCGGCCAACAAAGTTATGCCGGCGGGATCGTCTGTCTGTCTATCGAGTGCGTTCATATTTTGCTTGATCGCGTAACGAATTTGATGCGTATTACGATTTTAACCCTTTCAAATTTGACTACGAATAATTTTTCTCCCTGTCCGATCGTCTAAACGGGATAAAGCGTTAGGGAATGAAAAATCATGATAAATAAATAAATAAATAAATAAATAAAAGGGAGGAAATTAAGAACGATATAATACCGTTAGAATACTTCATTACTTATCCACACAATATAATAATATAATCTTATCTCATCGTTCGGCCCTTCACGTTCAACGACGAAAAGGGGCTACGACCAATAAATTCATATACCTTTAGAGATGACAGAGAGATAACCTTTTCGAACTGGATTACACCGAATAATAGCCCCCCTGCCGTATCGCGTTAAAATCCAATAACGTTAACTTGGGTTGGTTCTCTGCTTAAAAATTAGCCGTGCGTTACTATGATGAAAATGTAGTTTACAAACGAAACGCGATTGAGACGAGAACAGACGACGAAACGTCTGCGTAAAGGCTTAGCTCAAAAGTGGAAATAAAAATCGAATATGTAAACACGAACTCGTCGCTTGATGTATCCCTCATACCCTCCCTCCACGCTCCTCCCCCCGCCCACCCCATTGTCGCCCACCGTCCGATAGCCTAGAAAAACGGAATTGTAATACCTTCTATACGATTCCTACTACCTCCTACCTTCCTTTACTTTATACTACGAACAAATTCGGATTGGTCGATTTAACAGGCGAATCGGTGGATTGAGGTTTCTCCAAGTGGTGATTACATATATATATACATATATATGTATATATATATATATATATATATATATATATCCCTTTGTCGGTCGTTCCTCAAAAAGTTTCAGCTTTAACACACGGGAGATAAAACCGGTAGGTAGGCGAGAGCTCCTTAACCATTACAACGAGTACTACCTAGCGAAAACGTTTATACGAACGAGTTCGGATGGGAATATCGGTCTAATGTACCAGACGAAGAGGATATAAGCGAGAGAGAAAGAGATAGAGAGCCTAAGTGAAACGAATGTACGTAGTTTCCGGCTACAGTGTTCCACGGGACGTTGTAACGGTGTCAACTTTGTCCATTAACCATCGATTTCACTTGGTACTTTGGCCAACTAACTGAGCTAAAGCATTCAAATTTTGAATCCAACGTGATGGTCTGTTTCTCTCTCTCTCTCTCTCTCTCTCTCTCTCTCTTTATCTATCTCTCTATCTCTACTTCTTTCCTGTTTTCATTACATACTCATTCTCCAACGGCCATCCACTTACTTGTTATCCGATTATACTCTTCTCTCGTCGAACCTTGTTTATTTTACTTTTGTATTCTTTACTTTTTAATCCGCCATTATCATTTTTACTTTTGTTCGCGCTTAGCCAAGGCTACCACTACGACGTGCTTAATTGCAAACTTCTAATGAAATACCATTAGAAGGATGGAAATGGCACGTAGCGTAAGTCCCTACGGCTTCTTCTACGATTACGTCGAAAGGCTAGAGTACGAGAAAGATAGATAGATAGATAGATAGATAGAGACAAAGAGAGAGATATAGAGATAGAGATAAAGAGAGAGAGAGAGAGAGAGAGAGAGAGAATATATAATTACAATTTTCCTTTTTAACAGGTATAGACGAAAGGGAATATTAACGAACGCGACAAAGAAATTAGACGTCGGTTTTATTGATATTCCACGTTGGCATTCTCCCGTCGAAGATGGTAGAAGCCGAGAGAGGGGATAGGGGAAGGCGAGGGCCTTGGAAAACTCGGAAATTAACAAGACGCGATATTCTCCTATCATTATATTCGTTTCTACGAGTTTGATCCGCGAAATTTCAACGGCGAGATTCCTCACTCGTCGTTTGAAGCGTCTAACCTTTTTCCATTTCTTTCTTTCTTTCTTCCTTTCTTTTCTTTTTCCCTTTATTTATTTGTTTATTTCTTTCTTCTTTTGCTTTCTTATTTAATTTTTCTCTCTCTCTCTCTCTCTCTCTCTCTCTCTCTTTTCTCTTCTCATTCATTCCTTTTTACGGGCGCTCGTTAAGATCGACCCTTGTAGAAGAAGCTCCAGGTAGATAAACTCTGCAACATTTCTCATATCTATCTCTAGTGTACTAACTCTAATATTTACGAACGAACGAGCAACGTTTCCGATTTAATTAGTCGACCAAGTCAAGTGGAAAGTATTAAAAAAGGGAAGAAGAAGAAGAAGAAGAAGAAGAAAAAGAGGAAGAAGAAGACGAGGTGGAGGAGGAGGAGGAGGAGGAGGAGGAGGAGTAGGAGGAGGAGAGAAAAAAGCAGACCAAATAATACAACGAATTGGACGTAAAAAAGAGAAGAGAAAATGCAAACGGGATGAAAGAAAAGAAAGAAGCGGGGAGGAGAGAAAAAAAAAACGAAACGGAACAACAGAAAGCAAAAATAAAGAACATCGGGCATCGGTCAAATCTGTTTGCGTTAATGATCAATCTAGATCGTCCGTATCGCAAAGCGCAAATTGGATGACGTAACAAAGGATCTTCCGCGCTAACCACCCTATAACGCCCGTACGTACGTACGTGTTTGTGTGTGTGTAGGTATATAACCGGTTACACCAAGTCATTATGGCTTTCTCTGTATCCCCTCCCCTCCCAACCCCTCCCCGCGCTCTCTCTCTTACGTATGTTACAAGCATACACAAGAGAATATTATACCACACGAACTCACGTAGGAACCCGTTTGCTAACTGCGGCACAACTCCGCAAAAGGGAATTTGAATCTCCGCGAGTTTTGTTACCCTCCCACCCTCTCCCACTCCCTCACCCTCACCCAACCCCTTGCAAAATGGTATAAACCCTTGTCCAGACCACCCCCACCCCGCCCCTCATACGCGTTATGTAGTTACATTTATTTATCGCCTACAAATATTACGATCGTTTTTCAGAACGAGAGAGAGAGAGAGAGAGAGAGAGAGAGAGAGAGAGAGAGAGAGATAGATAGATAGATAGATAGATAGAGATAGAGAGAAATAGAGAGGACAACGACAACCTCGGCTTACGAATTTTCCCCATTTATATTTTGGACCAATAAACAATCGTTTCGCAGGCCAGTAAATTAGATCGATATCTTTCGCTTTTATAGTGTAAAGCTTTCCCACACCACCCCACCCACCACCCTCGTCCACCCACGAAATCTCCTCCCACCCTCCCTACATTGATAAGGACACGGAATTGGTATTTCTTTTTTTTTTCTTTTTTTTTTTTTTTTTTTTCTATCTAAACGAATCCGTTGTACCGTCCAACGAAATTCTCATAGGGATTTAAAGATCATAATATCTCGCAGTAACGCAACGCCGAAGTTCGTCATTTTCATTTTTATTCGAACGGGTGGATGCGAAGGAAGAAAAAAAATGAAATAACGGTACGATCGGTTAACAGGGGAGGAGGAGGGTGTTCGGGGGTACGCGTTGGAGCTAGCCAGTGAGATCGACAAGGTTTAGAGTCATTATAGTTTGATGGGCGCGTTATTTTTCGTCTCGTGGGATGAGCGAATGAAAACAGGGGAACACGTTAATAAAGCTTCATTCTTCTCTCTATCGCGTTATACTTTTTCTTCTTCTTCTACTACTTCTACTTCATCTTCTACATCTACTTCTTCTTCTTCTTCTTCTTCTACCTCGTCTACTTTTCTCTTCACTCATCTTCTTATTAATACTATTATTCTTTTAGCGCGAAACGCTAATATCACTTTCTTTCTTTCTTTCTTTCTTTCTTTCTTTATTATCAAACCCCCGTTTTCTTTTCTACTCTCCTTCGACGGAGGAACGTAGTACGGGCAAAGGGTTGGGGGGAAAGGGCAAGGGACGGGAGAATCGCGCGCGAAGATACGTTTTACGTAAATAATACACACACACGCACACACACACAGAGATACGTACGTACGTAAGTACGTTAATACATACGATATAATACACAGACGCGTTCACTAATTGACAATGAGCGAATATAACTCTGTTTGGTAGTTTCTACGTTGGAAAATACTGGAATGGAAGTTTACCATCATCCACCATCCAACATCTACCATCCACCATCCACCCCGACCCCGGACCCTTCCCTTTGCTCCCTTTCATTAAGACCTGCAATCATTCCATCATACCACCGTTAATCCAATAGTAAACTTGAACCGGCCTCGTCCATTTCTACCAATCCAAAAGCGAACCAGAGCGAAGTCCTACAGTTAAATTTCCTGTCCCCGGAAAAACAACAGTTCTGCCAGTATGTATATATATATATATATATATATATATATATATATATGCGCCCT